>BPLR01009180.1:0-46005 GCA_021605095.1 Caerostris extrusa
TTTGCATTTGAAACTCAAGATTTTTAAACTTTCAATTTTATTACAAAGAAAATTTTTAATCAGTAGAATGCAAAAAAAAAAATAATAATAATAATAAAATATATTTTGATTGTTCGAAACTAAATTGCAACTTCAGACGAAATTATAAATGTTATTTTGAAATAATAGGAGAAAAGGTATTCAGATTCTGTTTTATAACTGTTATTTTTAATTAAAATTTCAGGAGTTTTCTAATTCTGTTAAAAATTTAATTTTCATTTTCTTGAAACTTTATTTTTAAATCTTGCTTTTGGAATAATAATAATAATAATAATAAAGAATATTGGATAACGTATTATTAACAGACAGCGTGAGTTGTAATGAAATTTCTAAGATATTCCTTATTGCTAATTCGAAGAAAGTAAATATAGCAATTAAATTTTTTAAAAATTAAATGAACAAATTTTACTAAGACATTGTGACATTACTAATACACTCATAATTCGTATTTCATTTTAAATTCCATAACATAATTCAATAATAAAGACAAAATTATTTGTAGCGCTAATTGCTCTTGAGTAAAATAAATTAAAAAGTTTTAATTAAAATAACTCTATCACTTGGAAGTAGATAGTTTTTGTTATTTTTTTAATTAAAAAATACAATTTTTCCCTCTAGAATTTCATGGCGTTCTTTATAAGGCATTTATATTTTTATTATACAATCTAAAACATTTAATTTTATTAACTTTTATATTGCCAATCGAGATGCAATAGTTTAAAATGATAGTTAAGAAATATAACATTGAATCAAAATGAAAGAATTTATTAATAAAAAGAATATTTAATTAAAGAAATTTGATTTTTAACTTGTATACAATCTTATAGAAGCTTTTTTAAATTTATTAACTTTATTTACATAATAATGCTGCTTTTTTAAATTTGTAAATAAATTTTTTTTTATAGAAAATAGGAAATTAATTAAGAAATTTTGTGCATTCTTTAATACAATTATTATTATTATTACTATTATTATTTATAACAATTATATGCTCTTAACTTTATTAATTTATTTTTACAAACTATAAAAAAGGATTATTACGGAATACGAATAAAATATTTTTGATAATAAAATTAAAAAAAAATTTTTTTTTAGTGGAAAGTGATGATCTTTATAAGTAGAAGAACTAATATTTTTAATTAGAATAATATTTTTAAGTAAGAGAATTAATATTAAATTAACTATCGTTAAATAGTTTAATTTTTGAGAAGTTAAAAAAATCCTTAAAAGCTATCTACTTATAATTTAAAAAAAAAAAAAAGATGTTGGATCATTAATCAATATTTTCAGCAAACAAGCTTTTTAAAACATGCTTTAGGCAGGCTGTTTGTCATTAAAATTTATTTGCTATCAAATGTACGCATAATATAGTATGTGTATGTATAAAATAAGGGGAAAAAAGCGCTTTTTCTGTAGAACTGTTGCTTCTTTGTTGTTTTTGAATCCTGGTATTTTGGATTTTGAGTTGGAGCCACTTGCCATGAGAACAACGAATGCATGGCACATTAAGCGTTACCAAGGGTTTCACGTCAAGAAACCGGCTACACTCATCCATATTTTTAATTGAAAAAATGTTTTTACATCACCAATGAGCTTTGAAAACCCCTTATGAATACCAAATTTGATTCCGACTGTTGGTGACTGGATGGTATTGCAGCCTTCTGAAAGGACTTTAGAGATAACTGCGCCTGTCAATTGAGAGAAAACATAAAAACTCCCACAAGGTAGGCTGACTATTGAGAAGAGGCGTTTTACACATGTCATAATCGCCATTGAATCTCCTCGTTTATGAAGGTAGTGACCGCAATGGATTTGAATCTTACCCCTCCTGCATGATATGATTGAGCTATAAGTCAGGTTGTACCAACACCACCTAAAAGAAGGCCTAGCTGCTGAAGACAAAATAATAATAATTTATAACTAACTTTAAAATATTTTGTTTTCAATTCATATTAAAAGAACTTGAATCCTTATTAACACGAATTATCAATCATTTAACTTATTTACTGTTTAGTTTAATTTGAATTTTAACAAAGTTTCAACCTTATACTCAAAAAAATTGAATTTTGAGAAATTTTTAAATGCTACTTCACAATTTCATTGAAATAAAAAAAAAAATTAATATTTATTAATAGATATTTCAATCCACAATTTTTTTTTTTTTTTTTGCTATAAATTTACTTGCTCAGGAGAAAAAACCAAATGTTATAACGTTTATATATTTAATTATTTTAATTATTATAATTACGCATTAATAATTATGAATATATGTATTAAATCACACATTAATAATTAATCATTATAAGTTTATTTTATTTAAAAAATACTAAATATCTCCTCATTCCCCCTGATAGCTATTTTATTCCAACAGAATTTAGACAGTTGGTTGAAATATATCATTCCTGGATTAATTACATAAATTATAAATAGAACAAAAATTTTATCTTTGGTTTATTTTATATTAGCAAATATTTTTATTTGGAAAAAAAATGCAAGAAGAATTTCAAAATAAATATAAAACAATTTTTATTTAAAATTCTCTAATTTGATATTATTTATATATAATTTAAAGTCCCTTTTACTCTAATTTTTCATTAAAATGTAATCATTTAAAAACTTACGTATTTAGATTTATAAAAGTTACAAATATATAGTCTTTTATACCTTTTTTGAGGTACAAATATATTTCCATTATATTATATATTACACAGAAAACGTATCTTTAATTTTAAATACATCATTTCTGTAAAATAATTATGTCAAAATAATAATAAATTTGTCTATTTCTATATATATATTGTTTGTTAACCTATATTTTTGTAAATATAATATATTTTTAAAATTAATCAAACGTACGTTTATCTTTAAATTTGCAATACAAGCTCAAAAATAACAATGAATAAATATACAAAAAGTAAAGTAAAAAAATTTTTTTTATTGAAATAAATACTTTTTAATATATACAATCATTTCTATAAAATCATTAATTTGAAAAAGTTGCCAAAACTTTATTTAAATACGTTTTATGATTTTAATACATATTTTTGTAAATATAATACATTATTTAATATTAATAAAAGCACAGTAATCTTTAAATTTATAGTATCAACTAAAGATAGTTAAAAAATAAACAAACAAAAAGTAAAGTAAAGCATCTTTTATTGTAAGCTGTAAATAAAGTTATTTCAAGATCATATTAAAATTTATTTATACATATATTTTCCTTATTAACCAGTTAAAGTTTGAAGTTTTCTTTTATATAAATTTTTTGGTCATTTTTTAACTTACAATAATTAATTAATAAAATATTAGTGGCTGCTTGAATTAGTTGCTTTAAAATAAATTCATTTAAATGACCATTATCACAAACTTTATCATTAAAAAATTATTTTCATTATTAAAATTAAATGATAAATTTGTTACAATTAGGTCTTTGATTAGTCTGATTCAGAAATGAATGTTCATTATTTTTTGAAAGTAATTTCTTTACAATGAGGTAAGTATAAACTACACTCAAGAGCCAAAACATTATGACCACCTGTCAATAACGAGTTGTCCCACCTTCGGCGCGCAACACAGCTTCAACCCGCCTTGGCATGGATTAATACCACCACTTAATACCAGTTAAATACCACTTCCACCTGATCACGTGCCTTCCACGTCATCCAGCCGAGTTCATTGCAAAATGTAGGGGTGGTCATAATGTTTTGGCTCTTGAGTGTATAACATTAACTAAACCTGACTTAAAAATTTTGTGCATGAATCGCCTTTTAGTTTCTTTAGTGTTTTTCGAACAAAATATACAGACAAATAAGTTAATACAGGTAAAAGATGCTGAACTTTATTTATATCATCTTTAGAAAAAAAAATTAAATTAAAATCTTGAAAGTTTAAGGAATCTTTGAAATTATCTTCAGAATCTAAATCTTCTGGATTAATATTTTGTATAGGCAAGGATCCATATTTATTTAAAACCAACATTAATGACAAATTCTGCGTTCTTAATTTAGCCCCCATTTCTTAAATTTGTCGAATTGATATTAAACATTGAGACCCTGCAAATGTTCTATATTTTCATCAGCACCTGACATGGAAAAAGCGTTTCCAATATACTAAAAATAAATTCAGTATGAATTTTAGAAAAATCTTTCCTCTTATCAGTAGACACTCTAGCGTGAGCAGGAAAATAACATTCTTTTGTATTCTACGATCTATAATTACCTACGCATGTCCAGTCTGGATTTGTGCCGTTAAATCTAACTTAAAGACTATTTGAAACTTTTCGAAATATCACTCTCAGACAAATCACCGCAGCTAAATGGTATATGGAGAAATTCGGAAATACAGCAAGCCAGGGATATTCCTCACTTTAAGACTTCCTTAAGAACGTTTTGGAAAATTTCTTTAATTCTATTGATAACCACGAGAACTGCGCAATTCAAGAAATTAAAATGTATTATCCCTAATATTAATATTAAAAAACCACCGAATATTTTAATTTAGTATTTTTTTTTTACTTGTTTTATTTTAATAATTTCTTTTATTCTGGGCAATTTACCTAATAGTCAATTGTTTATACTTTGTTCTACCGAAGATGAGTTCCTCGAGGCTAGGAAGCCCCAGGAATTCAAACACAAACCAACCAACTTATCAAAGCAACCTTCTAAAGCAGGGGTTCTCCATACTTTTTAAACTAAAAAAAATTCTCCATTAAGTCCCAAGGATCAAAGCCTCTCTAGCTAATTATACTAACATACTGTAGTTTTGAACAAGTAATATAAAAAAAAAAAATTTTAAGTCAATTCTTACTTTTTTTCACTCTATTGCAGAAAGTCCTAAATAAATAATTTTCATTCATTTTTATAAATTAATCTGGAGCCATCTATTAGTAGATATATGCAACTTAAATCTAAAAAAAAACTAAAATTAATTAATTAAATTTAATTAGCGAATTAATAAAAAAAAACTGTAATTACATCCAGTGTCATCCACTACAAGTTTAAAAAAAAAAAATGTATTTGAACTTGAGTGGAGGAATAAAAATATTTTATGAACGATTGAAAATTTAAACAAGATATATATAGGGAGAGTGTGAGCTAATAGAAGGAATTGAAATTAAGCGCAAATTTTCATTTGGAACTAGCTTTAGCGGAATGAGGGGGAGGGGATTCCTCTCTGTTCGTAACTTCGGTTGGTATTTATAAGTGTGAAGAACATGTCATTGCGCCCGCGATGTCATCTTGACTTACAAAGTAGTACAGAGTTATCTTTGGGAAATCGTCGAAATTATTCGAAAATATATAGTATTATACTAGGTTGGTCGAAGTATACAACGCCATTTTGTAGCAAGTAGCAGAGCTAGAGCATGTTCTGGAAAAAGTTCTGCTGCGTGATAGAATTGAATACTTTCAGTGATTTCAAATGAGTTCCGAGGATGCACATAAATACGGGAGGCAACTGAAAGTTGGACAGTACCAAATTTTGGAGTTCATTAGTAAAAGGAAAATGTGAATACAAATATAAAAAGAAAATGTGAAGCCTAATATTGAGTTAATTTGTAGTGAATATATTAACAAGTGATCTATTCAGATTGAAAGCCAACGAAAGTATTCTGTTTACAATGAAAAAGTATATTAGAAGCTGTGAATTTTAGTACTGAAATGCTTCACAGTAAAAGCTCAAAAAAAAGTAGTCTATTTACAGTGAAAAAATATATTGGAAATTGTGAAACTTGGTACTGAACTGGTTCACGGTAAAAAAGAAAGTAATCTATTTACAATGAAAAAATATATTGGAAATTGTGAGATTTGGTACTGAACTGGTTCACAGTAAAAGCTCAAAAAAGTAGTCTATTTACAGTGAAAAAATATATTGGAAATTGTGAAACTTGGTACTGAACTGGTTCACAGTAAAAACACAAGAAAGTAATCTATTTACAATGAAAAAATATATTAAAATTGTGTGAGATTTGGTACTGAACTGGTTCACGGTAAAAGCATCAGAAAGTAGTCTATTTACAGTGAAAAAAAATATATTGGAAATTGTGAAACTTGGTACTGAACTGGTTCACAGTTAAAACACAAGAAAGTAATCTATTTACAATGAAAAAAATATTGGAAATTGTGAGATTTGGTACTGAACTGGTTCACAGTAAAAACACAAGAAAGTAATCTATTTACAGTGAAAAAAATATATTGGAAATTGTGAGATTTGGTACTGAACTGGTTCACGGTAAAAGCATCAGAAAGTAGTCTATTTACAGTGAAAAAAATATATTGGAAATTGTGAGATTTGGTACTGAACTGGTTCACGGTAAAAGCATCAGAAAAGTAGTCTATTTACAGTGAAAAAAAAAATATATTGGAAATTGTGAGATTTGGTACTGAACTGGTTCACAGTAAAAACACAAGAAAATGAAATCTATTTACAGTGAAAAAAATATATTGGAAATTGTGAAACTTGGTACTGAACTGGTTCACAGTTAAAAAAAACACAAGAAAGTAATCTATTTACAATGAAAAATATATTGGAAATTATGAAACTTGGTACTGAATTGGTTCACAGTTAAAACACAAGAAAGTAATCTATTTACAATGAAAAAAAAATATATTGGAAATTGTGAGATTTGTACTGAATTGGTTCACAGTAAAAAACACAAGAAAGTAATCTATTTACAATGAAAAAAAAAATATATTGGAAATTGTGAGATTTGGTACTGAATTGGTTCACAGTAAAACACAAGAAAGTAATCTATTTACAATGAAAAAAAAATATATTGGAAATTGTGAAACTTGGTACTGAATTGGTTCACAGTTAAAACACAAAAGAAAGTAATCTATTTACAATGAAAAAAATATATTGGAAATTGTGAGATTTTGGTACTGAATTGGTTCACGAGTAAAAACACAAGAAAGTAATCTATTTACAATGAAAATATATTGGAAATTGTGAAACTTGGTACTGAATTGGTTCACACAGTTAAAACACAAGAAAGTAATCTATTTACAATGAAAAAAATATATTGGAAATTGTGAGATTTGGTACTGAATTGGTTCACAGTAAAAACACAAGAAAGTAATCTATTTACAATGAAAAAATATATTGGAAATTGTGAGATTTGGTACTGAATTGGTTCACAGTAAAAACACAAGAAAGTAATCTATTTACAATGAAAAAAATATATTGGAAATTGTGAAACTTGGTACTGAATTGGTTCACAGTTAAAACACAAGAAAGTAATCTATTTACAATGAAAAAAATATATTGGAAATTGTGAGATTTGGTACTGAATTGGTTCACAGTAAAAACACAAGAAAGTAATCTATTTACAATGAAAAAAATATATTGGAAATTGTGAGATTTGGTACTGAACTGGTTCACGGTAAAAGCATAAGAAAAGTAGTCTATTTACAGTGAAAAAAAATATATTGGAAATTGTGAGATTTGGTACTGAACTGGTTCACAGTAAAAACACAAGAAAGTAATCTATTTACAGTGAAAAAAAAAAAATATATTGGAAATTGTGAAACTTGGTACTGAACTGGTTCACAGTTAAAACACAAGAAAGTAATCTATTTACAATGAAAAAAAATATATTGGAAATTGTGAAACTTGGTACTGAATTGGTTCACAGTTAAAACACAAGAAAGTAATCTATTTACAATGAAAAATATATTGGAAATTGTGAGATTTGGTACTGAATTGGTTCACAGTAAAAACACAAGAAAGTAATCTATTTACAATGAAAAAAATATATTGAAATTGTGAGATTTGGTACTGAATTGGTTCACAGTAAAAACACAAGAAAGTAATCTATTTACAATGAAAAAAATATATTGGAAATTGTGAGATTTGGTACTGAATTGGTTCACAGTAAAACACAAGAAAGTAATCTATTTACAATGAAAAAATATATTGGAAATTGTGAAACTTGGTACTGAATTGGTTCACAGTTAAAACACAAGAAAGTAATCTATTTACAATGAAAAATATATTGGAAATTGTGAGATTTGGTACTGAATTGGTTCACAGTAAAAACACAAGAAAGTAATCTATTTACAATGAAAAAAAATATATTGGAAATTGTGAGATTTGGTACTGAATTGGTTCACAGTAAAAACACACAAGAAAGTAATCTATTTACAATGAAAAAATATATTGGAAATTGTGAGATTTGGTACTGAATTGGTTCACAGTAAAAACACAAGAAAGTAATCTATTTACAATGAAAAAAATATATTGAAATTGTGAGATTTGGTACTGAATTGGTTCACAGTAAAAACACAAGAAAGTAATCTATTTACAATGAAAAAAATATATTGGAAATTGTGAAACTTGGTACTGAATTGGTTCACAGTAAAAACACAAGAAAGTAATCTATTTACAATGAAAAAAATATATTGGAAATTGTGAGATTTGGTACTGAATTGGTTCACAGTAAAAACACAAGAAAGTAATCTATTTACAATGAAAAAATATATTGGAAATTGTGAGATTTGGTACTGAATTGGTTCACAGTAAAAACACAAGAAAGTAATCTATTTACAATGAAAAAAATATATTGGAAATTGTGAGATTTGGTACTGAATTGGTTCACAGTAAAAACACAAGAAAGTAATCTATTTACAATGAAAAAAATATATTGGAAATTGTGAAACTTGGTACTGAATTGGTTCACAGTTAAAACACAAGAAAGTAATCTATTTACAATGAAAAAATATATTGGAAATTGTGAGATTTGGTACTGAATTGGTTCACAGTAAAAACACAAGAAAGTAATCTATTTACAATGAAAAAATATATTGGAAATTGTGAGATTTGGTACTG
Source organism: Caerostris extrusa (assembly GCA_021605095.1). NCBI lineage: Eukaryota > Metazoa > Arthropoda > Arachnida > Araneae > Araneidae > Caerostris > Caerostris extrusa. Next base: position 8,866 of record BPLR01009180.1, read on the forward strand.
AACTGGTTCACGGTAAAAGCATCAGAAAGTAGTCTATTTTACAGTGAAAAAAAATATATTGAAATTGTGAGATTTTTTTGAACTGGTTCACAGTAAAAACACAAGAAAGTAATCTATTTACAGTGAAAAAAATATATTGAAATTGTGAAACTTGGTACTGAACTGGTTCACAGTTAAAACACAAGAAAGTAATCTATTTACAATGAAAAAAATATATTGGAAATTGTGAAACTTGGTACTGAATTGGTTCACAGTTAAAACACAAGAAAGTAATCTATTTACAATGAAAAATATATTGGAAATTGTGAGATTTGGTACTGAATTGGTTCACAGTAAAAACACAAGAAAGTATCTATTTTACAATGAAAAATATATTGGAAATTGTGAGATTTGGTACTGAATTGGTTCACAGTAAAAACACAAGAAAGTAATCTATTTACAATGAAAAAAATATATTGGAAATTGTGAAACTTGGTACTGAATTGGTTCACAAATTTAAAACACAAGAAAGTAATCTATTTACAATGAAAAAATATATTGAAAGGAGATTTGGTACTGAATTGGTTCACAGTAAAAACACAAGAAAGTAATCTATTTACAATGAAAAAATATATTGAAATTGTGAGATTTGGTACTGAACTGGTTCACGGTAAAAGCATAAGAAAGTAGTTCTTTACAGTGAAAAAAAAAAATATTGGAAATTGTGAAACTTGGTACTGAATTGGTTCACAGTAAAAAAGTGACCCAGTTGCAATGAAAACACAAATCTATTTATAATTAAAGCATGCAAAAAGTGATTTATTTACAATGAAACCACACAAAAAATATCTATTGACAGTGAAAAATATATATAAACTTGATACTGAATTGACACATTTCACAGTTTCCAGTAGAAATTTGATACTAAATTGATGCATTTCTCAGCTTCTAATTTAAACTTGATACTGAATTTATTCAATTTCTTCTATTGGCTCACACTCTCCCTATATATATCTTGTTCAAATTTTCAATCGTTAATAAAAAACTTTATTCATCCACTCAAGTTCAAATACATTTTTTTTTTTTTGAACTTGTAGTGGATGACACTTGATGTTAATACATTTTTTTTCGAATATTAATTCAGTAATTAAATTTAATTAATTAATTTTAGTTTTTTTTTTTTAGATTTAAGTTGCATATATCTACCAATAGATGGCGCCAGATAAACTTAAAAATGAATGAAAATTATTTATAAAGGACTTCCTGCAATATAGTGAAAAAAAGTAGGAATTGACTTTACGTTTTTTTTTTATATTACTTGTTCATCATATAAACACAAGAAAGTGATCTCTTTACAGTGTAAACATACAAAAGTAACATTTACAGTGAAAACTTACAAAAGTGATCTATATATAGTGATCCATTTTTTTATCTATTTATAGTGAAAATATAAAACTGATCTATTTTTAGGAAATATATATATATATACTGGGAATTCATGCTTATGAATTTCGATCAAAATGCTCTACTTTTCATACAGATTCACCAACAACAACTTCAAATAATTAACTTTCGGCATTTAATCAAAGCATTTAAATTTTTAAATTCTAAAAATATATTTTTTAAGGATAACTACTCAGATTTTAATTATTTATTATTATTTGACTTACGTCATTCACCATTGATACGTTGGAATTGTAGCAGATTCAACGTTAGTCAAGATGTACCTTAAAGAAGAGGATTGATACATTATAGTCACGATGGAAACACACGAAATAAGAACAATACCTTCTACATTTTTGTGTCATACTGAAACAACCACAGATATTTCCTATCAAATAATCCGACTTTCTTAATCGCTGTATGTCTACTTATTTTTAAAATATTGGCTGTATTTCATGTTACCAGCAGGAATTAAACCTTTTCCCCTATGAATGGGAAGAGTCTTTCCCACTCAGACTTCTGATTGGTTGGCGTCTTACGATGTCAGATTTTAGTATCCGATGGAAACCCACCTTTAAACGCTAGCTAGCACGCACTACCACTAAGCCGCAATTGAGTTAATTATAACATTAGGTAATATATTTTCGGGAAAAAATAATCATAGATATTCTTTTATGAATACTTTAAAGGAAGATAAAAGTTTTAAAGTTTTATTAGTAGAGCTTAATCTTAGTTAACCTGCGAGTTAATCAATACAAGGTTATTTACAGATTATTTACTTTAATTGATTTAGATCCGTCCAAAATATATATAAAAGAAAATTTAAATTCTAGAAACTATTGCGACCTAATCTATTATTATGTTAAATTTATTAAAGCGTCTGGAAATCCAAATATTTTATTATCACTGTAACCGTCAATTTTATCAATGCAAACATACAAATTACCTTTTCATAAAAACCACCCATGAAAATTGCTTTTTTTTTTTTTTTTATTTTTGATAATAAAGGTGAATACGGAATTAAGAAGAAATAAACGCTTTTTATTCATGAGCTATTTGTTGACATTACAGTGAATAATTTGCCAAAACACAACCTGAGAAACACACGAATGAAAATTAGAATGAGAAATTATGACCAAATGCCTTTATTAGCAATTCATTTCACAGAAATTTCTCGCACAAACAGGTTTTCACTTCCTTGAGTACCCCGAAAAACAGAATTAGGAACACAATCTCATTTTAATGCTGATCAATCATTTCAGATTTGTTGAAATGGAATTGCGAGACACCAGATTAAAAGGAATTTCATTCATGGCTTCTACCTTGAGACGAACTTTTCTTTTTTCCTTTCTATTTTTGTTAATACATGTGTAGTTTATTATAATTTCCCGCTAAATGGAGGTCATATTTTCTTTTTCGTCTCCCTCAGCGGAAACGATCAGAAGAAGCTTCGAGTTTTGATTCGAGAATTATGTTCTTAAAAAAACACTAGTGAATGTATTTGAAAATGCGCATGAGCATTTAATTGCTCGGATTACTTTTTAATTGATTACATGACATTATTTTTAATTCTTAATATTTAAAAATAAATGCATCAAGATCAGGGATACACAAACCACGGCCCATTCCACCATATTACCCATTTATATGGGTAAATGGGTAATATGATTGATTTCAGTTCTAAGCTTTTAGCTGACATTCTGGTTTTAGTTCCGAGCTTTAAGCTAAAATTCTGATTTTAATTCTGAGCTTTAAGCTAAAATTTTGATTTTTAATATTGAGATTGTGCGTATTTCGCTGCAAACAATGAATCTTCTCCCAGTAAACTCCAGATAAGACGTGCTTCGTGAGAATTACTTGAAATAATTTTATACATAGATTTTTTCGTTTTAAAGTTGAAATTCTAATTTCAATTTTGAGCTTTTAAGCTAAAATTCAGATTTTAATTCTAAGATTTAAATTGAAATTCTGAGAAATTCTGATTTTAGTTCTGAGATTTAAGCTGAAATACTGATTTCAGTGCTGAACTTTAAGATGGAGCTGCTTGGTGGATAGCGCCTTTGGTTTCCGAACTAAAAAAACACAGTTTCGAAACCCGAAAAGTGACGCCAAACCGAAAGTTTCCGTATCTAAGCTGTCGATGGAGGCAATGAATCCGTAAAGCGAAATGTCCTTTCGTTGAAAAAGGAGAAGTGGATGCAATACAAAAATTTTATCTTTGGAAAAACTCTCACCCATTCCATCACATGTATCAATTTTATTAAAACAAAATACATGTCCGATCACCGATTGTGTGGAAAGGTAATCGATTACTTGTTAGGGGTTATAGTCAGATATACGCTGTTGTAAAAAGCAGTTTTGAAAAAAAAATTAATAGTTGCTGTAGAATTTTTCTTCATCTAATGTTTCTTTTCATAATCTGAAATTTTAATTATTAAATATTAAAATTATTTCATTGTAATTAAATTAACCTAAGGAATGCACAAGTCAGTTATTAAAGCAAAGGGTGAATGACTAAATATTATATTGCAAGAAAAAAATGTATAAAATTTTTATTAAACAAAAATAAAACTCTTGTAGATTTGATGTAAATATGATTGAAGTCGGCCATTAAAGCAAAAGGATATATTATTTAATATTATATTGCAAGAAGAATGATAAAAAATTTCTATTGAACCAACTAAAATTCTTGCATATTTGATGTAACCATGAATGTAGGCAGTCATTAAATGTTATGTTGCAAGAAGAATGGTACCAAAGCTAAACCAACTAATAAATTTATGTAACAATGAATGGAGACAGTAACTAAAGTAAAAGGATATGTTGAACGAAAGTGGTACCAAATTTATGCTGACTAACATTTTTGCATATTTGATGTAACCATGAATTGAGGCAGTTACTAAGCAAAGAGATACAAAAAGAATGGTACCAAATTTCTGCTAAACCAACTAATATTCTTGCATATCTGATGTAACCATGAATGGAGGCAGACACTAAAGCAAAAAGATATGTTGAAAGTAGAATGCTACCAAATTTCTGCTAAACCAACTGATATTCTTGCATATTTGATGTAACCATGAATGAGACAGTCACTAAAGCAAAAAGATACGTCGCAAGAAGAATGGTACCAAATTTCTGCTAAGTCAACTGATATTCTTGCATATTTGATCTAACCATGAATGGAGGCAGTCACTAAGCAAAAGGTATATTGAAAGAAGAATGGTAACAAATTTCTGCTAAACCAACTAATATTTTTGCATATTTGATGTAACCATGAATGGAGGCAGACACTAAAGCAAAAAAGATATGTTGTGAGAAGAATGGTACCAAATTTCTGCTAAACAAACTAATATTCTTGTATATTTGATGTAACCATGAATGGGGGATGTCACTTAGCAAAAGATATGTTGCAAGAAGAATGGTACAAAATTTCTGCTAAATCAACTAATATTCTTGCATATTTGATGTGACATGAATGAAGGCAGACACTAAAGCAAAAAGATATGTTGAAAGAAGAATGGTACCAAATTTCTGCTAAGCCAACTAATATGCTTGCATATTTGATGTAACCATGAATGGAGGCAGACACTAAAGTAAAAGGATACATTACTGTTATATAGCAAGAAGGATTTTTTTTTGGTGGGGACTTTCTGGTGAAACAACTAAAACGTTGATGGAACTGTGATTAGAAGCAATGATTACAGTAAAAAGATACGTTACTACGTAAGATACGTAAGTTTTTCTATTTGATAATATTTGCAGGTTTTCATACAGGTTCATTAACCGTCGATATTTTTAAATGTATTAAAATAATTATTTATTATCATTTATGAGGAATGATGAATATTAAATTTCTTAATTGCCTACAACGATAAGGTTTGATTATTTTTCTTATATACTACTTCCTAATAATTTTGGAGTATTGTGTTTATAATTCATTTTCTTATTAAATATCTTTGCTATTAAGGAGGACTTTTTATCAAAAAAAACGTCTATTTACAATTTTGGGATACTATAATTAAATTAAAGCTATTTTAAGATTTTGACTGTAAATTAATTTAAATTTCTAATTATTACTTATGATTTGTATAAATTTTCTATTTTTTGTTACTTCTTCATTAACAGCAGTCTATAATTAATAAAAAAAAAAGGGATTTCAGAACAGAAAATCAAAGAAAATAATTAAAAATTATTTTTATTCATAAAAATTGATCTTAAAATTTAGGAATCATTGAATACTTTCGTATTTCAAATTATGACATTTAACAATCATTTTATGATTTTTAAATGCCATAAAAATTAGGATTTATTTATTTACAATTTATGACGTTTAACTACATCATAAAAGAGTAATAGGGAACCACTGATTTAGTGCACATGTGCAAGTATTTCGGGGAAAAAATCACAGCTAATCTTAATGCATAGCTTTTTTTTTTTTTTTTATCATTATTTTAAATATTACTAAATGAAGATAAAATCATGACTTTCGTATTTTCTATTCAGTGTGTCCGAAAATAACCAAACACATTACCACAATTATGTAAAGAAAAACAAAATTAGAAGAGATATAAATAAAATGTCCGACTAACTTTAAATGCATAACTACAAAATGTAATAAATTCCGATGTGAGATCTCTTGTTTGTTCACAGTATGATATCATTCTGTGCTTCATACAAGAGATATCAAGCTGTATTATTAATACTATATCAAGCGATAATTGGTTTCCTGCCATTTATTGACATTTGAAAATTTATGTAATTTTAAGTGAAAATTCTCACGATATAAGTCTGTTGTATTTTTTTATTTTGTATATATATATGGCTATATCAAAAGCAACCTCAAGATTTGTAGAAAACAAACAACAGAACTTCGTCTGTTAATTAACAAATTGTACTCGAAAAGCAAGCTCCGTTATCTACTTTTACGAGTTAGCTTCCTTTTGTCTTTTGGAAGGTCGTTACATCCTTTGATGCGTCACTAGGACGAACGGTATTTCTGTTCCCACGAAAGCTGGAAAGGAAACCATGTTCGTTTCGATTTTCCAAGCTACAGTAAACCTATTTGATCTGATGTGGCACTTAAAACTTTCACGCACGAATGCACACACAGCTAAATATAATGTCTTTGTGACTGATAATGTCTATTTAATATCTTTATTATGTCAAACTCCTTGCATAAATTTTCATGAACTGAAATGCATATTATAACAGATATTAATACTCCGTTTCCTCATATGTTTGCATGACTAATACATATTACGAAATCAATTATCAATTGGACGTATCATAAGCAACTACATGTTTAAATTAATTTTTATAGCTACATTGTAAGATAGTAAACACATTATTTCTATCACTTCTAGTTTTTCTCTTCTCTCTATATATATATATATCTCGACCTTTATAAGTCGAAAACCTCCAAAACTCGAGAAAAATTTTGTTCCCTTCCCTTCAAGCCCCAAAAACCTCCATTACTCGAAATTTCAACCCTCTATATGTCGAAATAATTAGTCAATCCCTACAAGCCATTTTAGTATATATTTTCCCTCCGTAACTTCAAAAAAAAAAAAAAAAAAAAAAAAAAAATTGGACCTCTATATCTCGAACATTAGCAATGTTTGATTTTACAACCTTTACAACTCGATCACTTGAAACTAATTACCCCTTAGCTCGAAGAAAAATAAGTTACCGACTTTAAGATTTGCCGACAATGCATGTCATTGTTTCTTAGAAAAACAATGTAAGAGTATACAGTAAATAGAATAATCAATTCTATGAAATATTCTAAATATTCTAACTTAAAATAAGTTAGAAAGAATCTAAACCTCTACAAGTCGAATATTTCCTTACAAAATCCGCGTAAGTCGAAATCCTCCATAAGTCGGAAACTCGAATTATTTGGCGTCTCCCTTGAAGTTTGACTTACAGAGGTTCTACTGTATATAGAATGCTAAAGTGGACAAAAGTAACTTTTTAGAAACAAAAAATAAAAAGCCCCAATAGCATTGTATAAATAAATTTTCATGTTTTTCCATAATTAATTCATTGAATAATTAATTAATTCACCATATTAATTTTAACCATTAATTAATTAACCATAATTAATTCATTGAAAAACGAGAAAGAGAAAATAGAAAACGGACTTTTCCCAAAATCAGCAGGTTTGTATAGAAAAACCATGATAGTATTTGCTAAACATATATTTTGCATGTGCTTAGTAGTTAATCTTATAAATAAAAACTAAAAAAAAAAATATATATAATTTATTCATTTAAAAAATTAATAACTATGCATTATAACTATATCAATAGTGAGTTTTTATATCAACACCTAGGTTTAATTTAACAGATACGAAAATTGAGATTGTGTTAACAAATAAAAACACTTTTACGGAATATGAATTTTTAATGATAGTTTTTCTTTACGAAACTTACTTTAGTAAAAATTATAATATTTATTAAACAGGATCCTATTTGCTTATCACGTATAAGCCAAAAATGAAACACTTTTAATTAAAAAAAAACTTTTTAACACTTTTGTTTTAAACAGAAAAATAGCTCTTATTTAAATAAATGCTTATTCATATTATATTCCTTATTTCTCTTAAGGCAGACTAATAATAGATTAACTTATACATTTTAATCAAGATTAATCTACTTACATATGGAGTGAAGAATGCGGCTATTCTGGTATCTACAAAGGCCATTTGCTTTTCAAAATGTTTTGCATATTAATTGACTTTACAAAGATTTAAAATATAACATTCGTAAAACCATTCTTTTAAATCTACGAATTAAAGTGTATCTTCTAATCTTTTGAATTAAATTTAGTCAGCTTTACATTATATGGGTTATAATATTATTCAAATTAAAACTAAATTGAATGGTTTTGATTTTTTTTAAATAGTGATTATAAATGCACACACACAAAAACCTAATTTTACTATTCGATATTGTTAAAGTAAGATTTTTGTTTGGAAGGAAAGAGATTTCCTCTTACTTTAAATAACAACAAACGTTTCTTTAAAATTTAAGTGAAAATATACACACCAGATGGAGTATGTGTATCAATAACAAATTAATAAAAAAATGTTATTTATATAAATTGTTATATTTATTTAAATAAATTTTATTTTTATTTATTTAAAAAAATTTTAATTCAAATAAATTATATCGCTGAATAAAAATATAAATATTCCATTTCTTTGTAATAAATAATTACTAATCTGAATTAAATCGTTTTCTTGTTGAATTATTTAAATTTTATCTTTTCAACACAAAAATAATATTGTTTAGTCTATTTCTCTTTCTCCAAATGTAGATAGTAAATATTTTTTTAATTATACACAACAATCATTAAATTGAAATTAATTTTTTTTTAATTTAAAATCTTCGGACAGGAAATGATTATTAAAAATTTTTGTTAAGAAATTGGCAACAGTAACCCAACCAACGTAAGAATTATCATTTAGTTCGGAAATGTTTATTATTTATTATTCTTAAAAAATTATTATCAAAGTTTTATTTCATCAAAAAACAAAGTAAATTATTTTGATTATTTTTATCTCTTTCCCCAAAACTTTTGATTAAGTTCTAACGTTACAATAAATAAAAATCAATTTAGTGCTTGAATAAATATTTAATTTATAGATGCATATAAAAAACAATTTATTATTTTCGAACTGTTTAATGTTCTGATGTATTATGAATCAACTTCTTATATATTGAATATTTTGAAATAGGATTATTTTTTCAACGGTTGTTTAGTTTGATGCACTATCTTAATGGTTGCCATAATTTTATTTTTATTCGTACTTTTTGTAAATTTTATTTAGCTGATTCATCAAATGAGCCGTTTGGCAGGCATATATTATAATTTTTGGCACACTATCATTTGATTGATGAACTTAAATATGTTCTGTCTTTTTAATAAAATTAATATTAATTTATTACCTTAATTCATTGATTCTAAAAACACGATGTTTTTTCCACGATATTGTTTATTTATGTTTATCAGATTTCTTGTTATACTAATTTTATTATCTGAAATGCAAATTAATTACTAAGGACAACTAGAGGGTACAAAATGAAACAAAAACAAAACAAATTTCAACAATATTTATAAATTTTAAATTAAATAAAAACAACATATTTTGATGTTATATAAAATTATTGCATTTAAAAGAAAAAGTTTAAAAATGAGAAAGTTTTAAACTGAGAATCTAAACAATAATTCATAGAACAATAATTTTTTTAAATTTGAAATGTGAACACAGTTCTGAAAGTAAATTTAGATAAAATTTGAAGAATTTTTATTTATTCCAGAATTATTTTGCTGGAAAATTTTTAGAATGTATTTTTATTTGTTTTAATTTAAAATATGGATTAAAATATAAATTTTTCTAAATTTTTTTAAGTATAAATTAAAATAATTATTAATTAATTAATTAATACATAGACAGTTATATTAAATACATAAACAGTTAAGTTAAATAAGATAAGGTAATACCGATACTGATAAGTTAAATTTACCTTGGATATTGTATTAGTTTCCAACGACTGCGAATTTATAAATTATTTCCAAAAAAGAATATTATTCTTATAATTATTATTATTAATATACAGGCATTTATTTCTAAATTTCTGTTTATTATTATTATTTTTCTTTTTATTCTCAATCCTTATCAATTAAATTCTATAAAAAGATTTCAGTTACAAATATATTCAGAAATCTGAAAATGTACCCTTATTAAATCGGAAAATTAAAAAGTTTCTGTTGAAATTAATGATTGACAGTGAACAACCACAAATATTGAACATTTTTGAATGTTAGTTATTATTCTTTTACAAAGCCAGCATTATTTTAAATAAAATAGAGTACATATTTTTTTTTAAATAAACTCTCAAAATGAAACCAAAATAGGTTTAAAATTATTGCCGAGTAATAAAATAAGAAAAAATGACAGGTGACATTTTTATTAATAAAATGATTCAAAAACGTCTTAGTGTCGTTTGTGATATATCTTTCCGCCTATTTGTAAGTATTTGATTTTTTTTATTAAAATAATAATTTTGATTTTTCGATTTAAAATAATAAATCGATATTCCAAGAATTATATGAATAACTTCCAAAAAAAAAAAAGTAGAATGATGATTATACAAAAATTTTTAATTAGATCTTCTAAAACTTTAACCGATATAAAACGTTTTTCTATAAAATTCTTTTTACTTAAGTGAGCCACTGTTTGTATATATATTTCTTAATTGTTGATTAGTATCCTGTAAAAAAAATTAGCTTTTCAATAATATGTTTTCGTTTTACTTTTGCAGATGCCAAATAAATGCTTGATAGTAAACAGAAATTATTTAAAAATAGCAAAAATAAGGCAAAACTTTCAGTTTGGTATGTATTTTATATAATTTCTATAATATGAATTTTAAATAAAACTATTTAAAATTAAAAAACATTTTAAGACATTAAATTATTAAAACATAACATTTAGATATGCGTATTATTTAATATTAGTATTGACCTTTTTTAAAAACATTAGGCTGTTTCCAAAAATATAAATGTTCATACAATTTTAATTAAAGTATTAATCTCCCAATTTTATGACTTTCTTCCAAATTATCATTTTTCTTAAAAAAATACGGTTTATACAAAAATTATTTAAAAAAATTTAGATAATGATTATTTACCTAAAAGATAAATAGTTAAAACAATTGGCGTAACAAGTTGAGGATACAAAAAAATAATCATTTAATTGCATGAAATATAGCAAATGGAGTATTCAAGCAATTTTAAAATGGAATATTAAAAATTACATAACATCATATTTTTTCTAAAACATTTAGTATTAAAAAGTTGTATTCAATTAAACAAAATTTTTTTTTTTTTAATTAAAAAAAAAATTATTTTACGAAAATAAAAATTTAATTGATATAGACGTTATTTTAATTTTGCTAATATGAAAATGGAAATAGAAATTAAAATATTATCGATTTAAAAATGAAAAAACTACGAAATACATAATCTCCAATGAAAGGAATATAAAATTCAGCCAGATTCTTATAACACGATTTCGCTCTACTGTTTAAGATCAGAAGTGAAAAGAAATTCCTTTTATGGAATCATTCTATTATAAAAGAATAATTTTTAATAATAAGAGTAACTTTTGCGCAACAAAAACATGATCGGAGCATTATCTTATTTAATATTTTTGTATGTTTTTTTGCTGCAACAATATCCATCGAATCTCCTCGTTTCTCAAAGTAATAACTGTAACGCATAACACCAGCGGATTCGAACCCATTTCCTCCTGTGTGCTTTACTACTGAGCTACGAGTTTAGTTTAGAGGTTTAAATTCAATTTTCTTAAACTATTGAATCGATTTGAAGATTTTTCATTTTACAATATATTTCAAAAATCAAATTTGCCAGGGTAGAGATTGTAAAATAATTTTACATTTTGTGTTTCTATTGGATGGCAGTAAAAGGTTAATAGTGTTTGATAGTGATAGCATAGAAAACATAATGTTCTATTAATTTAACATACTTTTGATTAAATATTGTTTTAACAAACATTTTCTATTAGTTTAAAATAAAACTCTCTTGCTGCTTTATAAATTTTAGAATTTTTTTTTCTTTTTTTTTTTCTTAAACTAGCAATTATTTTATACAAATGTTATCGTTAATAATAAAAAGAAGACAAAAATAAAGATAATTTAATTTAACAATATATAAAAAATTTCAATATTTAAATTTTTTTTACATTTTCCTAAAACTATTACACCGACATATTTTTAGTAATATGCAACTTTAAATTTGAAATAATTTAAACAAATTTTCCGTGACTTTAATAACAATTCTATAATGAAAATTTTCTGATAGTTAAGAGAAATTATTTTATGTAAAAAGGAAAAATAAAAGTTATTATATTTTCAGATAACTATCGTTTGTTAACAGTAGGAAAATATAAAAGCAAATAGTCACATGTTGTTGAAAAGGGGAAAATAAAATAATAACTATGAAAAGAAAAACAAAAAAAGTCACTTGTTCTGAGCATTATTTGAAAATCATTATCAGTGATACACAAGTACAAGTAATGAAGGAAAAAAAAAATTGTTTGCGAGATCCAGCAGCTGCCATTTAGGAAGACTTAAAACAGAATTCGTTATCAAAACTGTAAGAAGTCAACGCTCGCTATTTTTGCATATTGAATTACATCAGCTATCTTATTTATGGTTTTGGATTACAATCTGAGATCATTCTCCCTTTAGCCATTACCAACTGGTTTTCATCTTATTTGGCGCATCATTGTCTAAAGGCTTCAGGAAAATAAATTTATATATATATATAAGGTATTTTTGTTTGGATATAAAGTGAATTTCGAAAGTTTATTTTTTTTAAAAACTTCTTCACGGGCAATTTTCAAAATGACTGAAAAAATTTTTTTTTTTTTTCATGCAGTAAGTTTATTTTATTTTATTTGGGTATCAATTCAGTGAGATAGAAAACAATTTTTTTTTTTTTTTTTTCCTCCTAATGCCGGACATTCTGATCTAGGATTCGATCACATTCAGAGAATTTGAAATCAATGTTCTCGGTTTCCGTTATATTGCAATTTATTATTTATTAATTTTTTTTTGGGGGCATGTGGAAATTATGCCTATTATTTTTTTTTTTCTTTCTTTTGGTTCCCATTGATATATTTTTTAATTTTCGATATAGTTTTATTTTGTTTTTAAGTTCAACTGAAATAGACTTTTGAATTTCTCACTCTTTAAAACTAAAATCTGCTTTATTTTATGTGATCAAGTATTCGTGGTATTTTACAAATATGGATGAATTATTATAGAATTCTTTTTTAAGAGAGAAACAAAAATTATTTTTTGTTTATAAAACTTATTAAACTCTTAACATAAAACCATAGTAGTGTGCAGATTGAGCAACCAGATTGTAACACGGTATGGTTGGGTAGAGATACTTGAAGTACAGATTAGAGAACTCCCAGCTTTTTCTACACACGCACAAACACCACACACATACAATTAGAGAGGTACAATGTTTAACACATTTAAAGACAGATAATTATAGATTTGTTGAAAGATTCCCTTTCTATGCCGAGTAACCGATACTCAAGTACGCGCAGGGTACGTGAAAGATACTTCCTCTCCGGGTGAGAGTCTGTAGGCCAACTATTATGCAGGATTGAGTTAAATATATTTCCTCTCGGGATGAGAGACTATAAATTAAACGTTTCTCATCAGGATGTACTACCTTTCGGGTGAGAGTCTCGAGGCCAACTGACCATTTCTCCTGAAACCCAAAGAGGGCTCTATTGTCAGTGTGTAGGAGAAAGTACGGTTATACAAAACGATGAACAATCATCATGATTTTAAAAAATTCTGATTTTAATACAAGTTCATCTTTTAATTTAAAGAGACTTCATTATGATTTTTTTAGTAGCGGAAGGGGTCGGAGAGACTTGTTAGATATCAAAATTCAATAAATGTAACCCAGGCGAAAAATGAAACTATTTTGTTGCTACGTTTATTAATTTGAAAAAGTTTAAAATTCATTAAATATTGAACGGTGGTATGTGTGTATACATAAGTGTATACATAAACATACATATACCTATGGTAGTGTTATTTATTAATTATTAAAAAAACACTTTAAACAATAAAACTTTCATTTATATCTATTTTCCTTTTTTTTTTTTAATTATATCTTTTCTTAAATCTCAAGAATAAAATTATATAAACATAAATAATTCCAAATACAATTGTTATATAAGAATTAGTAAAAATATTTTGCGAATAAAATACAAAAATGAGATGCAATGATGCCATAGAAGACTAATAAGAATGTTTTGAAAATTTTCCAATTCTTGAATTAGCCCGTCTTTTGAAAACTAAGTTAAAAATAGTACTTTAAGATATATAAAATGATTTAGTTTCTTAAAAAAGGATAATTATTAAAAAGTAAATTATTAATATCCCTAATTAATATTTTATTTTTATATTAATATTCCTTATTTTGTCATAAATATTAATTAATAAATATAACTGTAATAAATTAATTTACAGAACAATTATGCATAATATATATAAAAAAAGACATTACGAAGCAAAAATAAAACTGCCAAAGAAAATAATTTTAGCTGCAATTAGAATAAAGTTAACAAATTCAATTTAATTATTGAAACTATTTATTTTTATGTAATATAAATAATAAAAATTATACTAAATATGCATTATTATCATCTCTTCTAGATTCAGTTTTTAGTGTATGCAATATTTTAAAATTGTAAATTATCTTTACAAATATGAAAATATTGAAGGAATTTTTATTTTCTTTACGAGTAATGAATTTTGCATAAATTTAAGAAAATCTGAGAATTAAACCATGATACACACAGTAAATTGAATTCTTAGATGCAATGGACAATTTGATGGAGTTAGCATCTATGATATCTGCTGCAAATGTGTTTCTCCAGTATGTCCAATGGAAATGAAATAAAAATATTTCTTTTAATGGTTCCTAGATGGCGCCACGTAAAATCTCAAAATTTTCATTCTAATCAAAAAAGTTAAATTGTATGTTTTGAAATCTAAAATTTGTTAACTATTTAGTGTCCCTAGAGAAAAGGCTTTGAAGAAATTATACATTTTTCTCGTCCCTAAATATTTAAATCTTTATGATCGGATATTTGTTAGTGATACGTAGGTTTGCGTAACACTAGAAAATACCAAGCTATGCTTTCAATCACACGTAGGGGTGCGTAACACTAGAAAATACTAAGCTGTGGTTTCAGTGACACGTAGATTTGTCTAACACTAGAAAATACCAAGCTATGCTTTCAGTGATACGTATCTATAGATACTTAGGCTTGTGAGGAAATTGCTTGGGCATTTAATGCTTTTATATTATTAGCATTTTATTCCGTTTCTTAGAAACACTGGTGCCCCTAAGTCAGCCGAATGCGTAAAGAGGGAATGAGGAAACCAAATATGCTTTTGAAAATTTATAAATGCATATAAACAATCTTTCTATTAAATTTATGCACATACAGCATTTATGTGGATTTCCTTAAGCGTGCTTGAATGCCCAGAGCCAAGATGTGACCACTGCGCATTATGCAAAAACAAACATTCGCGGTTTCTCCAGTGTAATTTAGTTCCAATTAGCCCAAAGTGTGCAGAAAAAAATGACGTCACAGCGACACACCAAACCAGTGTAATTTATTTGTTAATAGTGCAAATCTATCAGCAGTCATATGGTGAATAATTATAATGCGGTAAAAAATTAGTAAGATCAGCATATAATGTCTCCATTAAGAGATACTATTATGAATAATTAATAAGGAAACACGTCGGGATAGATTTTTAATGCCATCAACTTCAACATCTACTAACATAATAACAATTGTAATAGTATAAGAATCATCTAGCAAAAGCGATTTCGAATAATTAGCATTAAACTAAAGGAAATAAATGACAGTTACAAAAAAAAAACGTGTTTTCCGTCGCCAGTAATTTAAAAAAAAATATTCAATTAAAAGATAATGCCTTTCTATTACGGAAAGAACTAAACACATATTTGAAAATGTGGTACAGTTCTTTATTTTAAATGGTTTTTCTTGGACCTAATTACTCATGTAATAGAAGAATTATTATATAAAACAATTCTCCTGAATTTTTATGAAAACTTAAGGAAAAACATAAGAGAATTTTTTTATTATTCTATAATATTTTAATTTACGGTGGTACAATTTGAAAGAAGTTGAGGTGAATTATATTATACAACACAAACAGCATAGGAGAAATGATACGCATAGCTTTGAATTTGAATATCTTTATTGTGTGACATTTAACTTCAGCAGCTACAGGTACAAAAACACATGCATATATTGAAAGTTCTTTTTAAACAGTAACATATAAAAAATAAATGGAAAGATGAAAGTTTTTTTTTTTTTTTTTTGTATTTAATTAATCTAAACAATAGCATTTCTAAACTAGTTTTTAAATATTACCAGTATTTTAAAGTTACAGTTTTTAATCGATTTCTTATCAGTTTGCAAAAGTTAAGGATCATTTAACAATATTAATGTGCATAAAAATTCAAAATTCACATTATTTAATACACAGATGGAGAACTTTTTATTCTAACACAAATCATTTCAAGAAATGTACAAGAAGATATAACAATCTTACCTCTAAACCAACCATTAAAGAAGAGATTACCAAATTTTCCCAAAACATATAATCTTTTAAACTACCACTCAAGCATTCTACGAAGTATCCTTTTATTTAAAGAAACCTACCCATCCGAAAAAGACTTGACGAAAACAATTCTTATAACGACAGATGTTGAAACTTAAAAAACATTTTAAAAGAAAAAAGTTTCAGCGGACAAAGACGTATTTCTCAGCCAATACATGGCAGACCACTTTAGCGAGCCTGATCAAAACCGTTAAGGCATTGAAACATGCTTGCGCCCTTCCTTACAAAGAGTGCTGTTGTGATGTCAGCCACCTATCATTTGCACTCCCTTAGATGCCTGAAATCGCCTTAACCAGAGCACCTAATGAAGTACAATCAACCGGTGACAGTGTCTGCTGCTGCCGAAGATTCATCTACACCCCCCTCAGGTAGCACCTAAAAGAAAAGCACCTTACCTTCAAGAAGAACTTCCAAGTGTAAAAAGAAAAGTTCTCTCTAAAAAAGTATTACAAAACTCAATCCATCTCTATTTTTGAATTCATAAAAGATGTTTTTAACGTACCTTGATGTGTAGTTAGTCCCGGGTACTTTTTATTTAGATCGAGTCCAGTAAGCTGTGGTGAGAAATTGTTTGTTATGTGCTTAGGTGCTAACAAAAGACATCCAAAAAGTCATAAAAGATAATGCACTGATACCTTGAACAAATCATTCATAAAATGCGAACCATCAGTTGACAGCAACCATAATGGTAAAAACAATACTTGGAAACGAATCATACCAACCTTTACTGAATTTCAGACGCGCAAGACACCGATCACTTTGATACTATTCACAGCAGAACAATTCATGTATTATAAAACATCAAACATTTGACAAAAAAAAAAAATTAAATAAATAAAAGATGGTCGTAAAAGACCAAATAAAAAGTCGAGGACACAGAAAACTGGTTACACAAAAGCAAAAAAAAAACACAAAGGAATTATTATTAGTGAACTTTAAATTTTCAGGCACATGCTCTATTACTAAAACAAAAAAGAGAGAATTTTTGATGCCCGTATCAAGATTAAAGACACACATTCATAATTAGAAAAAGAGGCCATACCTGAAGGGGAGACAGGAAGTTGAGTGGATGGCAGGGATGATAGGCCGCAGGCTCTCCGCGCGCTACTTCAGGTACCTGACTCTCGTTAAGCGCAGTCACAAGCACCTGATGCAGCACGTGAGCAGCTCGGCACTTCACCAGCCGACGATCCTTCCCATCTCTCCCCGAGCCCCTTCTCGCCGTGGAAGACACCGCTTGTCATCAAGGATATCCAACCTCCCTTGCACAAAAGAGTGTTTTAAGCTTACGGTCTTGGAAGAGATGCTGCTGCACTCTGTGGTACATGGAGGTTCGATTGTAGTGATATCTTCATGAGGTCCATGGATCTTGAAGGATTCGGCGATTACCTTGTAGTACTTTCTTGCAGTAATGATGCAAATTTGGCAATGGAGATGATCAATGTGCAATTTCAAAATGCAAGAGGATTTTTTTAAAATTCACCTGAAATAAGATTATTATTTTAAGAACGGTAATCTTTGCAAAATGGTATTGAAATTTAACAACAGGATGGATAATAGTATAATAAAGAGATAAGAGATTATATCCGAGTTTCTAACCGCAGTATAATAGTTAAAAAAATTATCAAAAAAAAATTTCAAGAAACAATTAAAGATAATAAATCTTTGTAATTTAATCATATTGAAAAAAAGACCAAATATCTATCAGATATAATCACCTTTGGCAAATAAATTAAACACTGCATGGCGCTTTCCACTGGAAATATTACCGCTAAAAATAACTATAGCAATATAAATACTAATAATTAAATTCCTTAAGTTGAATGCATTAAATCATTTTGCAGTAAAAAAGTATTAATAATTACATTTATATAACAATGGGATAACATTTTTATTGATAAATATCTAATATGTAAAAGAAATAGAATTGTTAATCGCAAGTAGACAATAGTTTTCAAAAAACAATTTTTCATAACCATTAATCTCACATAATGCGTATGAATTTAAATTATGAAATTCAGAAATTAATCAAGCAATGGTCGAAGTATAAATTACTCATATTATGACTTTCACTACGTGATAAATAAGTGAAAGAAACAAAGCAATAAGTAATGAAAGAAAAAGAAGTAAAAATAATTGTATTTTTATGAACCGAAGAATCAAAGTAATATGCATTAAATTTATTGACTTTTAGTGACACAAATTGCTTTAACAAATTGGAGCAAAACCAATTAGTTGAAAAAAACCTAAGAATTATTTTAACAAATTTCTGCAAAACCAATTACTTAAAAAATAAGACGCGTGTTTTAATTTGACATTTCAATAAAGTAATTATAATCCAATTAATCAATCTACTTTCAAGAGTTGACTGCTTATTAATCACACGCATATACTTTCAGCCAGAGGGGGAAAAAAAGTCTGAGATTAATAACCGTGAGATGGCGATTTATATAGTAAAAAGAAAAGTAACTGAAATCAGGAAATAATTGGTAAAAAAACAACATTTATGTGTTTGAAATTTTTATCAAGTTAAATAAATACAGATAAGATACGAGCTTGACAATTTCACAGTCAAACAACACCAGTCAAATTTGGAAATATTCAGCAGTAAAAAAATTCAACGCCATTTATTTCGTTATTGTACAATCTTAAAGGACAATTATGAAACAACAAAGACATTGGAATAGCTTTGGAAGTGAACCGCCAGCAAGGCAATTTTGAAAATATTTCAAAAAGTAAAATGTAAGAACTAATAAATAAGGATAAAAAAAAACTTTCTGTTTTTAAATTTCATATTTAAAAAAAAAGCAAAGGTAATTTGAAGGCAAAAAAATACGTTGATCCCTAAAATTCGTAAAAAAAAAAAAAAAACCCAAAGAAAATAAGTTATGGAAGATTCGTAAGAGATAGCAGGTATGGATCAAACCTCTACATTTAAAGCATGAAATTACCAAACAACAAAATAACCAAATCAAGAAAGTCTGTTGAAGGCAAGAGTGGCAATTATATTTCGATCATGTAGATGGAATGCAACTACCCGTATCATTACAAAAGAAAAAACTTCGCCACAACAGCCAGCCTTTCATGTAATTTCCACGAATCATTTTCCACAGCAACCACTTATAACCATTTCGGTTGTATGACTTAGCTGGACGAGAGCCACCACACAAAGAATTAAAAGCCAGCCAGAGAGCCGAGATGGATGCAGCAATAGACAGTTCAAAAAGTTTTAAGCTAATCAACATTTGCCATTGACGTCATTCCGGTTCGTTGTCTCGTCTGGTCCATTGTGTCTGAGAACTGTATCCCACCTCTTCAGAGAAAAGACATATTCCGGGATCCACATTAAGATTAATTTTTGCGCAAAGCGGCGTCCGTCATCGCTGCCTCGAACACAGAACAGGCCCTGACCACTTTTTTTTTCTTTGAATTCATATTCATTAAATTCTTGTCATTTGGGAATTGTTCCTGTGTCGGCTGATTCCACAGATGACCTTGCTCCAAAAGCAGCAGACGACAAATGAGTGCCGCTGCCATTTCAGTTGAGCTTAAAAAGGTGTTTTCCGTTAGTTTCAGACAGAGGCAGTTCCCATTCGAGATTGATAATATCGTCATCATCAGAGGCTGGCTCATGTCCCTCTGTTCATGGTTGAGTGGGCTTCCCGTGAAACAAACTAGACGATTTAAAGCGAGATTTTTTATTTTTTATTTTCTGTCTGCTGCATATTGAATAGCAGCGTTGGTCACGTAGTATCCCCCTCTTCTTCCTTTCTTTTTTTTTTTCTTCTTTTTCAGCCTGCTTTGCATACGTACACGCGTGTGGATCAGACTAGTTGGTTGAACCGCTTTGCATACATACATACATACATACATGCTTGGATCAGACTAGTTAGAAGAACTACCAGAGACATATCGATATGCATTTTTACTTTTATCGGAAAGAAACTCATTAGCGGGTGTGAGATACTTTCGTGTGATTATAATTTGATTTATGGAAAAGGTATAGGAGTATATGGAGAATTAACGCCTACCACAGGTGGTATAGATAGAATAAAAAAAAAAAAAAAAATGGGGCGGAGCCAACCATAGACGTAGGTCCATAAAAATTAACATATTTAAACAGAAGTGAGCAAGGGATAAAAAAATAAATCAACATATTTGCATATTTCTTAAAACAGTTTCATATGCTTACTTGATTTCTTTCAGAACTGAATCAATATAGATCACAATTAATAATTTCAAATTAAAAAAAAACAAACAGAAAATTATTTTTTCTAAACAATTAAATTACATCATAGTAGCATTATTTATATTAAATATAAATACTGTTCAATGTCCAATATTGGCGATTTTATAATGTTCTTCATAGACTTTTATAACTTTTTATTGCAAAAAAAAGAAAATGATTTTCGTGGTATATATATTATATGGTATATATATTTCATGGTATATATACATTTCCATATGGTATATATATATATTGCTTGATACAACAAAAAATAAAATAAATTTTGATGTAATTTAATTATTAACAGCACATACTTAATTAAATTATATTATAACATAATTTAATTTAATCAAAACTATTAAAAATATATCACACTACGATTAATTAAATAAAAAAAATGAGTTTTGGAGGTGATCCGATTTATAGTATATTTTTTTTTCACTTTCCTTTTCCAACATATTAAATGAAAATATTCTAAAAAAAAGCTAATTGTCCAAATTAATAAAAGTAAACAGCCCTTGAACTTTTTAAAAAGTTATTTAAAAAAATAAAGCTATTTCTAACGATGAACATATTTGTTACTTAATGAACTAAGAAAGAAAAAAATTCCAACAAACTATTTAATTTTTAAGGTATACAAAACAAAAACAAATAATTTATAACTTCAATTTAGATATACTCGTAAATTTTAAAAATTGAACTGATTTCTCAAAATTACAATATTTCGTGCATTTTTTTCCTCCAGATTATTACATGTCCAACTATTTAAACTACACTTATCCACTTATCTACACTACACTTTCCAACTATTTATTCAACATATAATCAACATTTATATTCAACAATCGATTATATATTTGAAACTCTTTATTTTTTATTTCATTTATTTTGAGGATCTCTTTCAACATGTTTTGTTCAACATTTCTAGGAAATCTTGCAAGGTTATCTATATATATTCTTTTTCTGCATAGCACCTTTTCCAGTCATTTAAATTACATGATTAGATTTTTAAAATAAAAGTTCATATCAGTTCAATCTTTAAAAACATGCATATTCAAGATGTGAAAGACATTTTATGAAGCTTTCACGTATTCAACATAATATGTAACAAGATTTTTTAAAAAATAATATGCTCTATTACTCCACATAGAAAAAATATTTTAAAACATAGAAGTAGAACTATATTTCTTCCGAATATTATAAGCATGCTATTTAAATCACAAGAAGATGATTATAAGATTAAAAATGCATATCAGTTCAACATTTAACAACATTTAAGACAAACTACACTTTCTCATATTCAACAAGTCTAGCTATAATAGCAATATCGTTTCAATAACAAATTTTAATCCTTCGTGTTATAAAAAAAATGTTACAAAAAAAAAAATGTCGCGCAAAATATTTGTCGTTTTTTTTTTTAATTACATGATTAAAAAAATATTGAAATGCCCTAACAACTAAAAGATATATACACAGTGTTGATTCGGAACATGGATGAAATTTTAAGATGTGGTATATCACATAGAAATTTTTATAGGAATGTATGGACGCAAACGACACGTTGATTCTCAAATACAAGAAAAAAAACTCGAAACGAAACATAGATAGTTTATTTACAGCATTTTTGACAATTTCTTGACAGAAATATTTGCAATAATGGCCCAAAATTGCGCCCACCGGCAATGGTACGAACTTGGCGGCGTTCATGGAATGATTGGCCCATATTTTCTCTACTAACTTTGAATCGATGGCTGGTATGATCACATTTTTTATGGAAGAGAATTTACAAGAGTTGCTTTATGATTGGCCAATCATAAATTCTAGTTGGCCAATCATATGGTGTTCGATGTGCCCAATTAAGCTGGATGACACTTTTGAGGCGCGATGGATTGATAGTGGCGCCACATCAAAAAAACCTCAAATATTTCTTATGGGGACATTTGAATGTAATCATTTACGAAAATCCAGACCACTTTGTCTTTGTTTGGGCATCAGTTCAAGCTACACGCGAAAAAAAATGCGTGCTATCTTTGAAATTGTACGCCAGTCACTCCATCGACGCATGAATGACTGCCGGTGGACGCCATTTTGAGCAATTATAGTATTGTAATGCTACTGTAAAAGGCATTTATTAATGATGCTGTAAAAAAAAATTCTTTTCATCTTTTTCTTGTATTTGTGCCTTCATGTGTTATTGCGTTATTTACATAATTCTTATACAAAAATGTTAGTTATAGTGTGTTCTACCATTGTTTCATAACTTCTGCATCATCATGCATTTAGGAACCGTAAGCATTTAATTATTTTTCTTCTTTTCAAAACATTTAATTTAGTTCATTTTGGATTCTTAAGCCTTCAGTTTATTTTGGATTCATTTTTTTTTCCTTTCATGGATACAAGAACACATGTTTCTGTATCATCTGAACAAAATTTTTTTTTTTTTATCCTGTGGAAAGGGATGCTTAACTTTTTCATTTTCAGAAAAGATATCTTTGACGAGGAAGAAACACCCAATCTTTATTCACTATCCTTCGTATAGAAGTCTATTACGAAGTTAACTTGATGTAACTAGAAAAAAAGAAATGTTGACAAAAAGAATACGCCCACCTAGAGATATTCTGATCTGATATTTTCTTTTCCTTTTCCAAACTACAGTTTTCTTCTAAGATAGAAAGAAAATAACCAAGTATCAAAGCTTATTTATTACCTTAACTTTTATAGAATATGTGCAGCAAGATCTTTTCAATAACATGGATTAGTTCCTCCACTTCTTGAAAAATGTTGATTCAATTCATGGTCGGAGGACTGTATTTTTTCAGAACATTCATACTTTCATGATATTTTTACCATATGATGCATATTAATTGTATAAGAGAATGCAGACTATTTAAACATTATTACGGCCGTAAAATAAAAATCTTCCAAATGCCGAGTTGTGGTTAGTGGATTCATTTCTTTCTTGCATCCAAAGTGCTCGGCAACACATTCTGTCCCTCCACTTCTAGGAAGTCTTTTTGTTTTCAAGACTGAAAAATCGCAGGAAAAGAATTTTGTTGCCGAGCGAGGAGAAAGCAAGCGAATTTTGACGCATCACGTATCAGGTTCCTGGAGGAAAAAAAAAAAAGAATTCCGGTTTTGCAGAGAGCGACATCGCATGGAGAAAATGTAGACGGAGATCTATCTCTACCTTTTTTCAACAACGTGCTATCGATCGGCTGAAAAACGGAAGACGTAGGTTTATTCTAATGGGCGCAAAATGCATTTCAATGCATTGCAGTAAAAAAAAATATATATTCAGTCACATTTTATTATATTTATTTTTTACAATGAAATATAAATCAATTAAAGGAGTATAATTAATTTCATATCACTTAATGATCTCATTCCAAGCATTTAAAAGTTATCATTATGAAAAATAAGGTTAAAGGAAGCCTCACTCTGTCGTAAAATTACTAATATAAATATCCATATTTGGTGAAAAAAATACTTTTGAAAAAAACCTAATACAGGAAATAATACTACTACTAAATGTAACTGCAAAGTATCAAATAAAATTACAATAAAAAAAAAAAACAGAAAATGTATTTCAACATTTCTAAATTTTAATGGTTATTTAAGTAATTCGGATATAATGGTACAACATTACTGAAATTTATATAATCTTGCTTGATTCTAAGAATACAATTCCTTTTTCTAATTTGAAAAATACATTGCATTTGCTAATAAAATAAAATGTTGATAAATTAAATGGTAATTTTAAAGTACTACAAATTGGTGATTATTAGTATTTTTTAATTCTCAATAATCATTAATAAGTGTAATTCGTAAAAGAACAATGACAATGAAAATTTGAGAACATTTTAAATAAAAACTACTTATTATTTTCTTTCAAAAAGAAAACTTTCATAAATCATTTGAGTAATACATTATTTTGCAAAATTCATATTTTGTCTTATGATGCAAGTCTTGTTATATTACTAGCAATATTATTATTAATATTGTTGTTCTTCATTGGCACAACAGCCTCATGGTAGGCCAAGGCCGGCTTCCTACTGACAGATTCCGAAACACAAGATGTTTTTCTGTTTACGGGGTAGGGTTGTCAGGGATGTAAGATTGTCAGGTTGTAAGCCCAACGCTCATATTAGACCCGGACGGAGGTTTAAAGTGAATTCAAACCACTACAAGCATCCATGGCACCGCCGGGACTCGAAATCTTCGGCATCGAGCGCTAGTCACTCGGCCATCAGGTTCGATTATTAATATTATAGTTACCCTTTTCAGTTCGTAAGTTTCAAAATTACGTTTTAACTTAATTAAAATAAAAATTTTCTATATTAATAAAAAGTGTAAATCAATATGTTAGTTAGAAACTTTTTTTTTTCAAAGTCTTCATTCATAAGCCTGCACTTTCTTACTATTAACTAATATGTTAACATTTTATCTATTTTTTATAGCATATCCACATATTAAATTCTAAACTTTTTTTTTAATTAAATCGTATTCAGTTTCAGATGTTATGATTATCTTGAAAATCCTCAAGCAGATATCTGTACTTCTCAATAAAATATTTTCAAGTCACAATTCAAATGTACCTATTTTAAGTGGTTCATTTACATAAGATCATTTTATTCTCTGTATACACAAGAAACCATTTTCTAGTCATGTCGGAAAGTTAACAGTTTAATGTAGCATGTGATTCATTAAACCAATGTAAAGGTTAATATTAAGTATGTCGGATCATGGCTCAATCGTAACGCGAGCAACTAATCAAGATAGGTGCAAGTTGAAGCCCCGATTTTTAGAAACGAGGCGGTTGATACAGCATGTTTAAGCATTTTCCATCAATAGTCAGGCTTCAAGATGGGAATTTTACGAGTATTCTCTCATACGTCACAAACATTCGGAGGAATTATCTCTAAATCCTTAGTCGCTCTACTCTTCGTGACAAAACGCAAGTGTAATAATAAGCCCATCTAACACAACAAAAGTTAATAAATAGTAAGCATTTCAATTCAAGTAAACATTCTATTAAAATTTCATATCCTTCAACAACATGTCCACTAAGTTGTAATCGGAGAGCTACATTACTATAAATGTTCAAAGTGGACAATAACATGTTATGAAGATTTCTTTTTGCACAAGTCTGCTCTTTCTAACAACATATTTACAAAGTTATAACTATTTATCTTTTTTTATTATTATTACAATTAAACTCATTAGCGGAGATCTTTTTCCCGCCCAATTATGCACGAGACTGCGCTCCTTTCCAAAGTCAAAAAGTTAGAGGTTTAATCTCTTCGATCAATTGACGTCGAGACACCAGTATCGATCTTGGTCTGTGTCAATAAGTTTTCCCTGCTAGACTTGTCTAGCGCGCACACACAAACATTACAGGAGCGTACCCTTCAACAACACCCCAGTTTGACCTCCAGACAAAGAAACCCTCCCCCCACCCACAACAACCCTCCCCCCCCCTTTTTTTTTTTTTTTAATGAAATGAATGCAAACTAGATAACTTATTATATTATACAAGCATTTAATTTTAAATTTTATTTTTGTAGAATTTTTTTGTTATTATTATTTTTAAAAATTCAAAATTTAATTGCATTACTAAGGAAAATTGAATAAAAAACAAGTAACATAAAAAAAAAAAAAATTTGAATCAATTCCTACTTTTTTTCTCTGTATATTGCAGAACTTTATAAATAATTTTCATTCATTGTTTTAAGTTTATCTGACGCCATTTATTGGTAGATATATGCAACTTAAATCTAAGAAAAACTAAAATTAATTCATTTAAATTTAATAACTGATTTAATATTTGAAAAAAAAATGTATTAACATCCAGTGTCATCCACGACAAGTTAAAAAAAAAACGTATTTGAACTTGAGTGGAGGAATAAAAAAGTATTTTATGAACGATTGAAACTTTGAACAAGATATATACATATAGGGAGAGTATGAGCTAATAGAAGGAATTGAATAAATAAAGATTTGGGGTCTCCAAAAAAACCGGTTATTTAATTAAATTTTAAATATTCAAAAAAAAAAAAAAAAAATTTGCAATAAAAATGCTTTTTTCAGCAAACAAATTTTATGCTTACTATAGACAGATTGATATCTAAGGTTCTTTTTGGTGACAATAAATAAATAATATATAAATATATTGTGTATATATATATATATATGCCACAAACAAACACCCCTTCCCAACGGTGATAAAAAAGGACATTGCTTTTGCAGGATTTTTAAGGTATTCCATGTTGCAAAGGAGAAAACGAAGAAAATCACCACAGCGTAGAACATGTTATCGATACGAAGGTCTTTACAAAATATCATAATTGCCTTCAAGCTTCGTCGTTTCTAAAAGAATGAATAAACGGATGCAGGTAGCAGATTCGCAAATAAGCCCCATACTGGTTGAATATGTTACTGGTTGAATACGTTACGTTACGGCCAAAACTATCTCTAAGATATCAGGTATTTTTTTCGGGAAAACATTTTATTTCTTCTTTGTTTGTTTAAACTGTTTGGATAAATATATACAATCAAAATAACAAAATTAATATTTAAAATCTCAGGAAAAAAAAAATTTCAAGCGTTTATTACACTGTAATCTGGAACATACGAAAAGGAGAAAATATTTCAAACAAAATCAATAGAGAAAATACTAAAAAGCCAAAACTTTTCATATACAACACTTGTTTGAAATAATATCCAGTATATAGGCTTATTTGTCAAAAAGCCTTATAGATTAAAAATGGTATAAAGAAATTAAAAAGGGCATTGCTGCACGTAGGATGGCAAGGTCTAAAAAAAAAGTCCGACGTTTCGGCCCAATACCATAAAAATTACAATATTCTTTAAAAAAATGATTACTTATTGGATGCAACAATTTATTTATTCTTAAATTATAATAAAAATACTACTAGTACTACTACATCACTGTGTCTAGAACTGAGTTGCCCCTATACAGCTTGCGAATGATGAGAAGTCTGACTGGGTTCTGAGACGCTCTACGATCATATGAGACCAGAACTTACTGTTTAAAGTGGATTTCGAACCACTACAAGCATTCATGACCCCGCCGGGACTCGAACCTGAAATCTGTGGCACTGACAGCTGTTCACTCTGTCATCAGGCACCAAACTGTGTTAATTTATTGATTTTAATTTAAAATCATTTAGAGGTCATGATTCCCATATGTTTTTGTGAAT
The DNA here is from genome assembly GCA_021605095.1 of Caerostris extrusa. Taxonomy (NCBI): domain Eukaryota; kingdom Metazoa; phylum Arthropoda; class Arachnida; order Araneae; family Araneidae; genus Caerostris; species Caerostris extrusa. The sequence goes on from BPLR01009180.1 coordinate 37,023, forward strand.
TTTCATTTTAGAATCATTCAGTCCCCATAATAAAAATTTAAGCACCCCAATACAAGTCCAAATTTTTACTCGTAGAAATGAATGTAAGATAAAAATAAATGCCGAAATTCAGTTATATTAAAGATCAAATAAATCCCAGGGTTTTAAAAAAGTTACTTCATGGTACTATACTTCTGCATTTTAGGAGTACTAGTTCTAAAAATGTCCAACATTCTGCCACGATACCATGAAAAATAACTGCAAACTGGATGCAATTGGAATTTTTCATTCTTTTAAAATTTAAAATGTATTAGTATTTTTATAAATATATTGTTCATTCTTTATGTTGCTACTATATGCGCATTGAAAGCGTTGGGGTCGAATAATTTAATTACCTTTCTTAATTTCTTATATATATAATTTTAGCTTGTAAAATCAAAAGTTTAGCACGTTTTTTTACATTTTTAATTCTATAAAAATATAAATCAGATTTTTATTCATAGATAATTTTTTTGTAGACTGAATCATAATTTTATTAATATCCAAAAATCATTCTAAATTTACAGCGAAAAAAACGTTCATACAGCACATTTATTACCTTATTCATATATGTTTTTTGTTGATGGAAACATTTTATAAATATTCCCGAATCTATTTTTAAATTTAGAGAAAAAAATTGCTTATAGAGTACAATAGAAATAATTTATTCAGTTCATATTCATTATGCATAAAAGCTATAAATTACTAATTGAATTTAATTAACCACTTTAAACTTAAGAAGATAAATGCGATTAATGATTTAATAATTACTAATGGTTGCTTGCTTGCGTTCCGCTTTGAACAGATTTTTTTTTTTAATAAAAACCGATAAAAGCATTGATTTTTTTTGTCTTGAATTCAATTAAGTCTCAAGAAATCTCGTTTCATGTATTAAATTATCTGAAATTGAATTAGCGCAAGATAATGAAGTAGATAACTATATCGTAGATTTTTAACGTTATAATACGGTAATTTTGTCATTCCAATTTTCTTCCGTTTTTATAGAACATTAAATTCGAATTAGCACCCCGATACAATCATAAGTTACGCTTTTTTTTTTAAAAAAAAATTCAAGTTAAAAGATTTTTAAATTGGCAATGATATTAATTTATAAAACCCGCGAAATAATAAATATTCTGAAATTTTTTTTTTTTCTTGTAAAATAGCATCTTGCAAGCGCATATAAAATACTTATAGAAGCAAACTTTACAAACATTTTCAGTTGAGACTTCTTAATATCACTTACATTTTAAATTTCATTCCTAAAAATAATTACATAAAATGGTACTTTTCAATTAAAGGAGTAATAGTCGCCAATTACGCGCAATATCGCCAAACATGACAACATGCTTTAACGTCTTTTTGATAAACATGTTTGTAAAAAAACAATTTTATCATATTAGTAACATATATTATATTACATATATATCAAAATACTTATATTATATTATTTAGAAATAAAAAATAAAATAACTCAGTTTAATTTTGTTGTAATGTTCACAATTTTTCCACTTAAAACTTTAATTTATTAATAATTTAAAATTGATTTTTATGATAAAGTCTTCCTTCGTTTTTGGACAAAAATATTATGGATTATAAAATTTGAGGCATTTACCAAATGACGAAGATTGTACAATCAAGTTATTTACTGAATATCGAGTTTACTCTAAAAAACAAGAAATTAAATTATATTTTACCGCATATGAACAAACTGGCGGTTCAACAAAAATTTCTGCCGAGAAAAATTTGGCATTACATTTGCGCTTATACTTATTTGGCGGAAAAGATCATCCCAAAAACCGAAAAGTACTTAAAATAATCAAGATTTATAAAATACACATACCTTATTTTCAGAACTATGAAAAGCTGGGTAATTTTCTAACTGAGTAGAAAAACGAATCTTACATCAAACATATAAATAATAAAACCTGTAAGAAAAAGACATTCCATTAATTTTAATACTATTTAATATTCAACATCGAATTACGGAAAAAATGTTTCAATTTAATTGTTAAAAAAAAAAAAAAATAGCAATGCAATTTTTACAAAAAACTACACCACCCTATAGTTACATAAAACATTATAATATTCCTTTATTAAAAAATAGTTATTAACGGAATTTATTATTCAATTTAAATTATCATTACGACGCAAATAATTTAAAAGTTGAATTTTTGAAATTCTTAAAAAGTTTTAACTAAAAAATTATAAAATGTGATTGCCACAGTTAAATTTTTATCATTGAATGGAGATCAGATCATAAAACGAAATAATTTGTACAAAAAATGCAACTAAAAAAAATAATAATGTGATTTACATCTATATTATTTAAAGAGCATACAAGGATCACAAGAGATGCCGACAATTAATGGATCATATATATTCATAGCACCTAGCATTCATAGCTCTTAGTTTTAGATAAAATCATACGTGAATAAAAATAAATATATGTAACAGTAGGTATTCAATAGTAGTAGCACTAAACTGACTTGCAACGTTTAAAAAAAATGAGAACACTATACGCATTTTATTTGCATACTAAAAAAATAATAATAATAATAATGAATAAATAAATTTTCAAAGTAGAAAGTAACAGATACGAAATTCAAATAAAAAAAGAAACGTTCAATGGAATTAGATTAAAATTGTAATTTAAGACTGCAATATTAAGAATGACATTTTATTTAATATTATCAAATTAAACAACAAATTTTCTTCTTAAAAAAATGAGAATGCTATTTTATTAAAAAAAAAAAAAAAAAAACAGTAAGGTTAGGTATTTTATAGGATTAATTTTATAGGACAACAATTAATATATATATTTTTAAAAAATAAAAAATGTCAACGAATAAAAATTGTGCTATTCAAAATTACGTTACAAACAAATATATTGTAAAATTATAGAAGTAAAAATAAAAAATAATAATGGTTAGGTTTTAGATAATGTACCATAAACAATTTAACAAACTATTAAAATAAAAATCTGTTTTAAAATTTAATAAAACTAAAGATATTTCAATACAAATTTTTTAACAAATTCATTTAAAATTACAGTATGAAAGCAACTTCAATATTAGAGACTCATTTAATAATTTATTTTTCAATAAATTATTAAATCAACACACAAACCACAACAATTTTCTACATGCAAGCAAGCCCAAATGATTAATAGAAGACGATTATTAATCTTTCTTTGAAATTCTAATTTGTATTCGTGAAATAGATTTAATGTTTTCAACAGAAAATTTTTAACAAATTTCTTTAAAATAATCATATAATTGAAACTTCCATTTGTTTTTTCATGATTTTTAAATAATAGTTTATGTTATTTTAAACATTTGAGCACTGTTGACTAATTGCAGTGCGATAAAAAATTTTTCGTACAACATTTTTTTAAAATTACATGACGAATTGATATTTTTTTGTCACTTATTTGGTTTCATAAAAGCATTTAAATGACTTCAGTTTCACATTTAATTTAGGTAACGATTTTGCCATATTGATCATATTTCCTTAAACCTATAAATTACTACCAATATAAGAAAAGTTTATTTCAATTGCTAAATATGATTTTACGTAAGAATACTAAATGAACCAAATTTTTATAAGAATATTACTGTAATAAATTTCATTTAAATTATTTAATACTTCTATTTTTCATCGATTTTTATAAAGGAAAAATAATATAATTTTGAAACTAAGAAAAAAAAAGTAGTAGTAAAAACGAAATGATGGATCAAAACGCTTCATTATAGATTCTGATGGAAACCAACATTAATACCATCTAATGACCGAATCAATTAAACTTGCAGTATTTTAAAACCTGTCCTTACACAATATTAATAATCTTTATGACAAAACCAGCAATAGAAAAAGGCATCACGATAAAAATTTTTTAAATCTCTGAGAAATCTTATTATTAGTTTCAATTTATTGCAAGTTGAAATTTATTAAACAAATTAAAAAATAAAAGAATTGCATTTACAACTTTACAATCTGCAAAATCAATCGTAATCCATAAATCAATAATTCTAAACTAAAATCAGTACTTAAAACGTAAAGGATAGCGATTTGTAAAAAGCGATATCGTTCTTCTGTATAATATAATTTATAACACAGGATAATTGTTAAGTGTTGCTATAACCTTACAACGATCAAACAAAAGAAAGCTATACTATAGCGACCATGCGTTGACATCTTGTGACTAAATTACTAATGTGTGACTAATACTTACTAATAGGTGTGACTGTGTCTGAGACCGATTTAGTATAAAATTATATCAGAAACGAATGAACTATGGAAGAACTGCACTCACAGTAATTTATTCGCAGGATTCACGGAAAAAATTTGAAAGTTACAAACATATATTCAAAAAGCCTTGCTTCGATTTTGAAAATAGGTGTTAAGTGCAATAATAATAATAATAATAATAATCAAAATTTTTCGTTTATCGATTTATTTATTATTCATACCTGAACATGTTTGTTCATAAATATATGTTGATATAAATAGGGTCGAGCATTATTTGATATTTATGCCTTAACATGCTTGTTCATAAATATACAATGATCTAAATAGGCTCGAGCAATATTGATTGATCATTATTTGATATTTATGTCTGAACATGTTTGTTTATAAATATATGTTGATATAAATAGGTTCAAACATTATTTGATATTTATATCTGAACATGCTCATTCATAAATATTTATTGACCTAAATAAGCTCGAGCATCGTAATGTCTTATTAATCGATAACCGTAGTTACATTCTTCGACGCAAATTTAAAATGGGACATGCTTTTCTTAGACTTACATGTTACCTTTTCTTACATGTACGTAAGAAATTCTTAGAACAAACATCGTGAATGTATAACTTTTGATGATCAACTGAATCGGGAATCTTGGGATAGAATATGAAGTAAATGAATAATGTAAGCAGACACACTTTTTTCAACTATCACGTCATTGACAAAAAATTCTAATCCTTATATGTAATAAATTACAATGATAATAATATTTTTCTAATACTTAAATGTTCATTTTCTTAACATGTTACTCAGATAATGTTCCATGGTTTAATCCTTTCTCAAAATCTAGTATAGAATCAACTCTATCAAATCTTAAGCCTTTTCACCTATATCTAAAATCAAATCTTAAGTATTTCACACAAGACATACGATAAGAAAGTGCAGCTAAAAACGTAACGACTGTCTCTGACTTATGCAGTTAAATACAATTGATATTCATCAACAAATTTGGCAAGGATGTAATGTATTTCTAATTAGTTCAGTGATAGGCATAAAAGTAGGTTGATTTTTGTGCTGTGCCTGGCGTCAAAGCAAGCTTCTTGAGATTTTAATATGAATCTTTGTTTTGCTCATCCAATTAAATATATATAACTAATTCTTAAAATAATGTTAGATGATGAGTGGCGCGTTGTAACAATTCAGGTACCACTGGTTAATCTATGAGATAGATGTGAGTACCCCTGAAAATTTCTGTAAATTAGTCATCTCCACTTCAGCCTTTCCAGTAGAAATATAACGTAAAATTTGAATGATAAAATGTCATTTGGTACATAATAAGTTTTGCATACCGTACTTTAAAAATACGGTATTTTTATCCAGCGCATGCTCATAGGAAACATTATTACAGATACGTATGCTCAATTTCCTATGAGCATGCGCACCTAGCGAGCTCATACGGTAAAAAAAAAATACAGATACATTTTTAAGCAGTACGGTATACAAAACTCTCTAATATTGTATTTTATCACTGCGAACAGCAATAATGTGAACTTTTGAGTATACTTACTTATTCGGAGATGGTCGAGCAAGATCTTACGAAAAAAAAAAAAAAAATTCATACATATTTGGAATGTGAAACATGAAATCTTTAAAAATATAACATGATATTTTCGAACTGTACAGCCCACATTGATTGAAATTTTGGGAGTTAAAAAATACAAAGAAAAGCCTGAGATTGGATCAATGCAACACTTCTGGTATCTAATTCGCAAAAATTCATAACTTCATTTGAACAAAATGCTAAATATTTTCTATTTTTATTTGACTTAAGTAACGGAAAATTGTTATTTGTACTGGGCTTTTATTTAAGTCTGATTTTTAAAAATTATTTAGATTGGTAAGACAGGCTCTGTGCATCCTTTCTCTATAACTAACTAACTCCCCGGCACTACAGTCCATGTTGGACCATGACTGTCCGTCTACTGGCAGTTTCAGAAATAGGAGATGTTTTCTTTTTACGAAGAGGGTTGCAAGTCATACTCCCAACACTCTACAGTCCTATTAGACCAGGCCCTATGGCTTAAAGGGGATTCCGAGCCACTACAAGCCTTCACGGCATTGCAGAGACCGAAGCCTCTGGCACCGAACGCTAGCTCACTCGGCCATCGGGGACCCCCATCCTTGCTCTTTAAGCAATTCAATTAGAATACTTCGCTAAAAGTAATAGAAAAACCTAAAAAGAAAGTCCGCAGTAACTCACCGCCATCATAACTACGTCCACACAAAAAAAAAAAAAAAAATGTGAGAAAATGTGATAAAATATTACAGCTAGCAAATTAATAAATAAAACTAATATTTTAGTAAGGAGTTTTGTCCAACAGCAGTATATTGGGGAAGAAAACTTAAAATAGTGTGTCAGGTATAATATATCATAAATCAGTAATACATATTCGAAGTGTCCACCATTGGCAGCAATACATATGTATCTGTATTGGTCTAGAACTTTTTTGTAGAATGTCCTGCAATATTTAGGGTGTTAGGGCAACTATAGGATGGATAAACCGTACTCACAGATTGATAGCATTGCGCTAAACCCATAAGAAGAAATTTAGTGGAGTTATACCATGCGGAACTCGGAAGACCGTTCCATATTGCCACCATAAACGATGATACTGAGTACGAAATTTTCCAACAAAGATTTCACACTGAGACTGTACAGTGTGGAAGGGTGTCGTTATGCTGCAACCACACAAAAAGGCAGATTGTCAAAAAGGCAAGACATCTAGCAATTTTGTAGCTGCGGTTTGTAATCAACTCCTACTATTTTTGTCTTGTTAAAGAACTTCATAAAGACTAGTCATATGAGGAGATCTTTCCAAATTCTGCAGAAGACACTAAGAAACAATCAGTTGATTAAAAAGATTCAATTTTAAAATTTAATTTCTACTATGTCATTAGTGATATAATTAAATGGTGATCGGTGAACGGATTAGGCTTTCAATTATGCTAGGTGTATGTATACAGGAAGAATGTATGTATATACAGGAGAATCCTTTTACACTCAACTACATTTTGCAATTGACACTTTTTGTCGTATTAGTCACAGTTGGCGATATACAATCACTAATTTCCAAGGTTCACAGTTATATATATATATATATATATACACCAATGTAAAAATTTCTAGATAATTTTTAATGGTGAATTAAAGTTCATTCAATCTAATTTTTAAAAAACAGACAATTTTTTAAAAACCAAAACCAACTTTAAATTGCAAAATAAAATTTTGAGAATCAGCTATGAAAACAGTACTGTATCATAGGGATGAAAGCGATTAAATTTACAAAAGTATATCTTCTTGTAAACTATTTCTTATTTACTACAACACTTGAAAACGAAAAAATGCATTAAATAACTTGAATTTTCCTCAGAAACAAATATTTACTTTAAAAAAATTTAATTTTCCCATAACAAGATCATTTTAAATATTACCAAATATTATTTGAAATATTTACAAAGTTATTTAAAAAGCTAACAAAAAATTTATTTGATTTTCTAATGCGTATTTATTTAAAAAAGAATTTCACGTAAAAGTAATGAGAAAAAAAAAAGAATGAAGACCCACATAAATGTGGACCACAATCATTTCAGAAAAAAAAAAGCAAGATATTAAATTGTTTGAAAAGTAATTATTACAATAAATATTCCTTTGAGCAATATTCAAAAATAGTAATAACTTGCAATTTGACAGCACTTTTAACCTTTAAAAATCGCTTTTCACATATATATCATTTTAATAATTCATATAATTGTGCAAATATGCATATCTTTTGTATTTTTGAAATTGCTATCCTCAAATTCCAATATTTTTGCAATAAATAATATGAAATCTTAATCTAAAAATTACAATGTATAAATCATTATTGAACTATATCCTGAATATATAGAAAATAAAAAATAATTAATGATAATTAAAAAAGAATTATTTGCTATTACAACGATGATAGTATTTGAATGACTAAACTTGAGCATTTATTTATTAATAAATATGTTATAATTAATATGAATATTTAAAAAAAATTAACTGTAGAGGGAAGTAATAAAATTTGAGCAAAATGAAAAATGAACTCTTAAAATATTATGGCCACAAAAGAAAAGGAAAATGTTGGTATGAAAATTTGCATGCCACTTTGTACTTTTTTATATTTTTATTTTTAAAGAAAAAGCAAATGCGTCTGAAATCTGCAATAAAAAGTTATAAACTAACACTGGATGTCATGTCTCTTATTGTAACACCCTCAGAACAAAACCGAGCTTTTAGTTTCAAAAGACCATTTATATGCAGTCTTTAATTTGTTAAAGGCATAAATTATACATGCTTCCATAAATAACGTTAATATTTGGGTATACTATATAGAGGGTGTTTTTTTTATTAGATGCAGTTTTTTATTCTTATTTATAGAAACGCTTATGATATCATCGTTTCTTCACGCAAAGATTGTAAATAAAGATAATAATGAATATTACAATACTACATGCGTAAAAGCTAAATAGAACAACAACAGTATCAGCCTAGCTGAAAAACACACAAACTGGCTTTATATAAATCCCAGATCAAAATCAATGTTAATGTTATTTGAGTACCTTTCAAAGCCCTCTTTATCACGAAACAGCTTTCTTTTAAAATTTTAAATATTCGAAATGAAACGCATATTAT
>BPLR01009181.1:0-17387 GCA_021605095.1 Caerostris extrusa
AGTCTTTTATAAAAATTTTCATTCATTTTTTAAGTTTATTTGGCGCAATCTATTGGTAGATATATGCAACTTAAATCTAAAAAAAAACTAAAATTAATTAAATTTAATTACTGAATTAATATTTGTGGATGATTGTGATAACGATGGAAAATTTCAACAAGATATATATAGGGAGAGTGTGAGCTAATAGAAGGAATTGAAAAAATGTAGCAGTAATATCGCAGGAATTGCCAATAAAATTTATAAACAAATATCTTTCTTTTGTTATTGAATTAGAAAAATGCAACAGTTAGTAATTATGTAAGTAATTAAAGATTGGTTCTCCTCAAAATTCAGAAACCAGCAAATGCCATATACACATATATTATTGAATCGTAGTTGCATTTAATTAAGTCAATGGGGTTTCTTATAAGGTATGATGTCTAAATTTACATTAGAGAATCGCCAATAATAGAAAAAATCTTATAATTAATGAATTATATTTAATGAGAAATGTCAAAAGTAAAAAAAAAAAAAAAAAAAAAAATAGGAAAAGCGAAACATCGAAATAAAGTTTTGTAACACAATGAAGTTCATAAACATAATTTTTAAAAATTCAAAACTCAACAAATTAGCAAAAAAAAAAAAAATTAACTAACTAAATAATAAAAATTTTAACAAATTCTGCCATTATTGCATAATTCAATTTTCGATTGATGTTATAGCAAAATAAATAATCAGTTATGAAATTGTCGTAATAAAATAACTTGAACATCCATGGATTTTAGTCCACATTTAATGATTACAATTTCATATTAATTTATTAATAATATCATAATATATATAATATTGAAGCCTTTGAATCATTAAAGTGTAATGCTTAAATGTATTGTTTGATTGCTCACATATATATGCACCAATATAAAACAACTCATGTTTGGCATATATATAACTTAATTCTGAGCGGCCTGATGGCCAATTGGCAAGCACTCTGGCCTTCGGTTCCACAGGCTTCAGGTTCTAGAACCCTGGCGATGTCATAGATGTTTGTTAGTGGTTCGAAATCCTCGTCAAGCTGTAGGTCTCGGTCAAATTAGCCTAAAAGTGTGCACAAAATGACCGTAGAGCAACAAACTTACTTCTAATTATATGAATCAGTTGTTGCCGCAATTTATGATATGTTAATTTATTTATTGCATTCATTTCGTTTAAAACAAAGACTTTCAAGCTAGTAATTGAATGGTTATTAATTTTTGTGAAGGGCATCTTGATTAGTAGATTTGTGTGGTGGGTAATTTTTAAAATGAATGCTAGATTTTCACCTTCTCGAATGGATATTAGATTAAGCAGGCATGATATTGATGTATAGGCGTTGTATTGATAGTTTGAAAGGTAAGTTTAAAATATTAGATCATATATAGTAAAACATTGAAGTGGGTTCCTTGATAAATATTAATTGAGAAAAACGGGCTTTTACATCATGATTGAATTAGTGGTTGCTGAAAAAGAATGTAATTTAAATTTCGTTTTTTAATAACAACTAAATAAATTTTATGTCGTCTTCAAGGGTCATAATATGATAAATGTAATATTAGTTTATTATATTCTTAGACGTATATTTACTTTTTTTTTTTTTTTTTCACTCTAACTCTCAGCTTCTTGAATGTGATTAATAACAATTTATTTAATTTCTACCTTGCAAATATCGGATTTGTAATATATATGATATTTGAGCTCAGTTATTCAGAATTTTTCTCGTTTTAATTAGTCCCTTATTTCGCTTCTCTATTTACTTTAGTGACGATGGCCAAATTAATAATTAAATCTCGTCACTGTAAGACTAGTTTAAACTCGAGAGCTAATGAGAAGAACTGTTTAATCAGTTTCGTTTAATAAATGAAGTTTTGCTATTGGAAACTTTCTAGAAATTTTCATATGAGAACAGGGATAATAATATAATTTTTAAAATGATTTGTCAGTCTCTCAACTGCCGAGAAAAATTGCCAGTTTTGAATTTGGTGAATAATATTTAATTCAGAGAATTTTAAAAAATATTTCTATTCGTTTTTAACAAGAAGAATCTGAGAGTTTTAATTATTTAATTGAAAATTAGATTGAAAAAAATTTCTTATTTTTTAGCTTGTAGCTAAGTTCCTAAGGAAATAGTGCTGTAATTATAGAAAGTTTATTTTCCTATTTCGTAATTAATAAATAAAGGACACTATAGTATTTGTTCGTTGAAGCCATCTAAACTTTTTCACAGATATCGAGCGAAGTGAAAAATTAAAAAGAATCCTTACAAAAAAATTACAAAATAGTTATACTGAATTGAGGTTATTTAATTAATGATTTGAAATTTAAAATAATTCACACCTACGATTATTCTGAATCCATTATCAACAACTTAAATGAAAGATGCAATTTTTTTCTTATAACGGATAGATAACAGACTTTCTTTATATATCAAATTCAAATGTCTTCATTATTTCATCGGTTTTTTTTCATCTTCCTTTCCTTTTCTATCTTTTAGAAGGCTTATTTGAATTTCGAAAATATTTGAACCTTTGAAAATAAATATCTAAGACTATAAAATATCTATTTTACAACACCCATTATTAAAGTAAAAACATTATTATTATTAAATGTTTATACATAAATGTTTTATGTTGTTCGTTCTATTCATGTTTTACAAAAAAAAGAATAGTGATGAGCAACATAAAACGAACGGGATAAATATGATCGTTTTATTAAAAAATAAATAAATTATGGTTTAAATAAATTTTTTTCAAATTTTCTTAGTTTAAAATTTTTTATTATTTATTCTAATTAATGAAAAATACATATACGTATATAAAACCAATTAGAACTCTAAAAGCTGATTAAGTAAAAAAAATAATAATATGTAAAATAAATATACGCTGTCATTACAAGAACTTTATAGTTTCTAGCTTTCATATGAATATTTTTGCATTAACTCTTTCCTTAATTTAACTCTGAATTAACTTTCTTTTTAGCTCTATCTTAAAAGTGATGGACTTAAAAATTCTATAAGTTTTATCCTTTGAAAAAGAATAAAGAACATTTAAGTTGTATTTTCTTTATCTTTCTTCAATGCAAACCAAGGTTAATTGTAGTAATAATTTGTAGTAATCCTCCTTAATTTAACTAATAAAATTTGAAAAGCTGAAAGAATAAAGAACATTTAAGTTGAACTTTCTTCAATGCAACCAAGGTTAATTGTAGTAAACTCTGAACTCGAATTAACTTTTTTTTAGCTTTTAAAAAGTGATGGACTTAAAAATCTTAAAAAAGTGATGGACTTAAAATTACTATTAGTTTTATCCTTTGAAAATAATAAAGAACATTTAAGTTGTATTTTTTTTATCTTTCATGTTCAATGCAACCAAGGTTAATTGTAGTAATCCTCCTACTAAAAATTTGAAAAGCTGAAAGTGCTTTGAACTCGTTCCTTAATTTAACTCTGAATTAACTTTCTTTTTTAGCTCTATCTTGAAAAAGTGATGGACATAACCCTAAAAAATTGAAAAGCTATAAGTTTTATCCTTAATTTTTGAATTAACTTTCTTTTTAGCTCTATCTTAAAAAAAAGAAAAAAGAACATTTAAGTTGTATTTTTCTTTATCTTTCTTCAATGCAACCAAGGTTAATTGTAGTAATCCTCCTACTAATAAATTTGAAAAGCTGAAAGTGCTGAACTCGTTCCTTAATTTAACTCTGAATTAAGTTTTTCTTTTTTTAGATCTATCTTAAAAAGTGATGGACTTAAAAATTTCTTAAAATTTTTTAAAAGTTTTATCCTTTGAAAAGAATAAAGAACATTTTAATTCTATTTTTTAAATTCCTACTATTAGTTCACACTCTCCCTATATATATCTTGTTCAAATTTTCAATCGTTAATAAATTACTTTTTATTCATCCACTCAAGTTCAAATACATTTTCCTAAACTTATAGTGGATGACACTTGATGTTAATACAGCTTTTTCAAATATTAATTCATTAACTAAATTTAATTAATTAATTTTAATTTTTCTTCGGATTTAAATTGCATGTCTCTAATAAGTTTCATATTACTTGTTTTATCATTCTTCAATGCAACCAAGATTAATTGTAGTAATCCTCCTACTAATAAATTTGAAAAGCTGAAAGTGCTTCGAAAGTGCTGAACTCCTTCCTTAATTTAACTCTGAATTAACTTTCTTTTTTTAGCTCTATCTAAAAAAGTGTTGGACAAAAATGTCTGAAAAAGTTTTTTTAAAGTTTTATCCTTTGAAAAAGAATAAAGAACATTTAAGTTCTATTTTTCTTTATCTTTCTTCAATGCAACCAAGGTTAATTGTAGTAATAATCCTACTAATAAATTTGAAAAGCTGAAAGTGCTTTGAAAGTGCTGAACTCCTTCCTTAATTTAAATCTGAATTAACTTTCTTTTTTTAGCTCTATCTTAAAAAAAGTGTTGGACTTAAAAATGTCTGAAAAGTTTTTTTTTTTAAGTTTTATCCTTTGAAAAAGAATAAAGAACATTTAAGTTGTATTTTTCTTTATCTTTCTTCAATGCAACCAAGGTTAATTGTAGTAGTCCTCCTACTAATAAATTTGAAAAACTGAAAGCGCTGAACTCCTTCCTTAATTTAACTCTGAATTAACTTTATTTTTAGATCAATCTTAAAAAGTAATGGACTTAAAAATTTCTTGAAAAGTTTTTATAAGTTTTATCCTTTGAAAAAGAATAAAGAACATTTAAGTTCTATTTTAATTTATCTTTCTTCAATGCAACCAAGGTTAGTTGTCGTAATCCTCCAGCTAATAAATTTGAAAAGCTGAAAGTGCTTCGAATTGTTGTTGTAATGCTTAAGAAAACGATAAACGAAGTGACTATGGAAATTAAGGGATAGAAAAGTTTCGATAATTAACATTCCGGATACGAAGATTTTTCTCTTATAAGAAGCTTGCGAGGAAGGAAATTACTTTACTAAGAATGCGTTCCCTAATTGATTCGAGCGAAAGCTTTGTATTAGCTGGCTAGTTTTTGAAATGCTTCGTATAAATCTTCATATGTTGTTAACGACTTCGCTTAACTATAACATCAATTTTATGGAATGCATTTTAAATCGGTATTATCTCCATGTGCATTAATATTTTGCAAAAGGAATTCAGTGACTTTTTGCAGCTAAAATTTCCTCTAGAGAATGGAATTAGTTTGAATATTTATACATTTTGTGTATTGTTAAAAGAAATATTTTATTGCTACATTTTTTGGAAATTTATTGGGAACATTTAGCAGTTATTTATTTATTGTAAATTTACGAATTTATTAACAATAAACTTAATGTTTAAAGAGATTTACTAAAAATGTTTATTTTATATTCGATGAATGAATTACTATATTTTCTAAATACTTTAAAAAATTAAATCTTAAAAGCATGCATGCTAAAGCTATTACTGAAAACAACTTTTTTGTCAATTACAATACGTTTATTAGGACACAATTTATTAGGAAGAACTTTTTAAACATAAAGCGAGATTCATCTTGATCATTCTTAATAAAATATCTCGCTTAATTAAATTGTATACTTTATCATCATTTTCATTTTTAATCATCATTTTCATTATTTCATTTTTAATTATACATTGTATAATTAAATTGTATACTTTAAATTACATACTTTATCATCATTAAATTGCATACTTTAAATTATACACTTCATCATCATTAAATTGTATGCTTTACATTGCATCATTAAATTAAATATATTGCATCATTAAATTATATACTTTAAATTGTATACTTCATCATTAAATTGTATACTTTTAAATTATACACTTTTTATCATCATTAAATTGTATACTTTACATTACTTTAAATTATATACTTCATCATTAAATTATATACTTTAAATTATACACTTCATCATCATTAAATTGTATACTTTTACATTACTTTAAATTATATACTTCATCATTAAATTATATACTTTAAATTATACACTTCATCATCATTAAATTGTATACTTTACATTACTTTAAATTATATACTTCATCATTAAATTATATACTTCATCATTAAATTATATACTTCATCATTAAATTATATACTTCATCATTAAATTATATACTTCATCATTAAATTGTATACTTCCTCATAGTTGAAAGAAGAATTCATTAGTTAAAACTGAGTTTCAGCTAAATTATATTTAATTTTAGACTAGCACGATATACTGTTTCAAATGTTTTTAAGTAAGATAAAAGAAGAGACAAAAAAAATTTCAATATATTTCTACGATTTCATAACTACAGTGAATAAACCATGAAAATTTCAGTGAAGCATCTAAAATTGGGTTTAATGTTAGTTACAGAATGATAACTTGTGTTTGCGTCAAGCCATTCTGTCCCTTGTTCTATTGTTTCAAGAATCAGACTGACTTGTGACAAATACATGTTGTACATTATCAACGCTGCAGAGAGAAGTCAGTAAGTGAAGTTTAACTATGCATGGGACATGCTGTTTACAGACTAAACATTAACTTGCTACGATGTGGCAAAGATGGGTTTTATATCTAAATTGCTATTTGAAGGGAACATTCTATCGTTTACCAAGAACAATGCATCAATGATGATTGTCTATGTGTTTTATTTTGAACAACTGAAACGTAATTGCATTAATTTTTATTTCAATTTTTCTTTTGTCGTGTAACAACGAACGAAGTGGCAAAGATGGGTTTTATACCTAAATTCTATTTGAAGAGAACGTTCTATCGTTTACCAAGAACAATGCATCAATGATGATTGTCTGTGTGTTTTTATTTTGATAAACTGAAACGTAATTGCATTAATTTTTATTTCAATTTTTTCTTTGCCGTGTAACAACGAAAAAAAAAGTCTGAAATTCTTATGGTCTTTTCGCATATTCTCTAAATGTGCTGCTCTTAAGTTTATCTCTTTTAACTATTGAATTTTTTCACGTTGACGTTTTAATTGAATTCTAAATTAAGTTATCTAAATTTAAATATTCGATACTCTTCTCAATATTAATATTTTATTTGATATAGAATGAATACAAGAAGATAAAAAAGTTTAATTTGTGAAATTTAAAAAATAATGAATTTTATTTTAAATCTTTTTTATTTTTATTGACAAGAAATACTTAAGGCTATGTTTGTATTAATATAAAATGTTATAATAATCTTTTCTCTATTAATATGTATCTTGAATGCATTAATCAGTTGTTTGTGTGTATTAAAAAAGATAATCACGACATGCATCTACTAATTTAATTGCTCTTTTGATAATAACGATCTTATATCCATATTTAGAATGAAACACATATTTTGAAAACTTGATATCTTTTTTGATGGGTTGCAGTTTTTGATCCCATGCCAATATCTTTTGTGCTACTAAGGTCATTGACTTGAATCTGAGTATAAGTAATATATTCACGCAGTTCGAAAGATGTTTGCCTATTGCATACTGAAGCTTAGTAGAAAGAGTAATATCCGTGGAAGTTTCATTTTATATCATTTATAATTTTTTTTTTTTTGGTTTTTATTTTAAGTCGTAAAAATAATATTAAAGACACAGAAATTTTATACCTCAAAGAAAAACATCGCAAATTTCATCAAATTGATTCTAGCTAAGAGTTTGGTGATGCCAAAGAAATTTAATCTACAGAGATCAGTGAACTCCAATTGATTAAGTTTTTCGTCTAAAAGAAAAGAATTGAACAGTGAATTGTTTTATGAATTACATTTTTTTTTATTACCAACGAATCATTTATTTTTTCTTGAAGGCTGAATAATCAAATGTTAGGAATTTTTCTTATAGGTCCCAAAGGGACTTTCATAGTTATTTCAATATGCATTGATTAGGATAGTTGATATATTGAAGAATTAATGATTTGACTTCAAAGCATAAAACATAACAAAAGCAATGATTGCAATCGACCTAGGATAAAGTTTGCTAAATATCTTGCAGATGTTGAATTATAAGTCCAAGGTAATATTTATGGGTAAAAGATTAAATTTTTATATTTGTTGAAAAGTTAATAGAGATGCTTGTAATAAATTAGATAATTAGCAGTTTCAATAAATATCAAAATATATTTTACTTTAGTAAATGTTGTTAAGAAAACAAAATATAAAGATTGTAAATAGAATACAGGTAAAATTCCAGAAGAAAATGTTCAACATGTTGCACAATATCACTTCAATCAACCTTACATATGCATATCTGCATTAGTATCTATAAAAATTCAATCCAATATACGAAAAATTTTACCATACATAGTAATATTTTTTTATATCAAAAAGTAGTAAAAAAATACATAAAAAGTATAAAAAAAATGTAAAAATTGTAAAGTTACAAAAAACAAAATGTGAAGAATGTAAACTTAAAACTCAGGTAAAATTCTAGAAGAAAATTTTCAACATATTGCACAATATCACTTCAACTGCTAATACAGTTTTATTCATGTCCTTTTTCCCATTCCTTACATATGCACATCTGCATTAGTATCTATAAAAATTCAATCCAATATACGAAAATTTTACCATACACGTTAATATTTATTTTTGTAATATCGAAAAGTAGTAAAAAAAAATGCATAAAAAGTATAAAAAAAATGTACAAATTGTAAAGTTAAAAAAAAAACAAAAAATATGAAGATTGTAAACTTAAATTCAGGTAAAATTCCACGAGAAAATATCCAACATATTGCAAAATATCACTTCAATCCATCATTCCACACATATGAATTTCTGTATATGTATCTACAAAAATTCAATCCAATATATGAAAAATTTTACCATATATAATAATGTTTTTAAAAATTGTCAAAAAGAGAATTTTTTGAATTCCATTGTTTTGACCTGAATCAAAGCAAACATTTTATTATTATAAATTTCTAAAATCTTCTAGAAATCCTTGAATTTGTATATCATTGTCATATTACATGAAAAAATACAAATTTGCATATGAAATAACATTTAAATATAAGAAATTATGTGAAATAATATATAGAATAATTTTTTAACATATATTTTCAAAAACTGCATGTTAAAAAGTCTGAGTTGGTCTTTTAATAATATTATAGTTTGAAAATCTAAGATTACAAATTATAAAGAATATGCATTCGATTTTAATTTAATAATAAATTTATAATATTTTTTCTGTAGGAGTCCTTGAAATAGTTTATACAATAATTATAGCTTATCTTGGAATCATTGTAATCGACTTTTGTGAAGTTGCCCAAAAAAACTAAGCTTTCTTTTTGGAAGAAATGTTATAAAAATGAATGAATGAAATGTTCCATAAAATATATTCAAAAGAAAAATCAAAGGTTTTATTCATGTCCTTTTTCAGGGGTAAAAGTAAAGAAAACTTAAGTTAGATTTCAATAAAATATTTCACAATGCTTTTGCTTTTCCCGTCAGTTGTGCCCATCTGTTGCATTATATTAAATATTTATAGATACAAATATCTGAAGGAAAACATACGATAATTTCTTAAGCACTTCTAAAACATTTTTAAAGGATCTGACATTTTGAATGCGCTTTTTACAAAAAGAAAATCTGTTTTAACATAACATTATGATGAATGCTAGACTTGAGTATTAATTAATTAAGAGTATTATAATATTTTTAAACATATATTTGGGGAAACTAAATCAAAGAAAGTAATTAGACACCAGCAAATTTCATTATACATCTGTTAGACAAAAAAAAAAATTACAAAAATGAAATAAATATTTTCAGTGCTATTAAATGAATAATTTGTTTGTAATTAAATAAAAGATAATTCCTGCAGTGTCATAAAGTCTCACTTAAAGAAATAATTAATCATATAGTTAAATTGTAATTTTTTACACTTTTTAATAATGTCTTCTTGAAATTCAACATATAAGTTGCAATATATAAGCCTTGCACATTACTTTTGTAAATATATGTGTAAATAATTAATTTTCAAATGATTTGTGTCTAATTTTTTGCATTGCATATTAATAAATATAATAGATAATGAGTTAATTTTAGTAATTAGAAGAATATTTCAATCAAAAATGTTGACCCTTGTTTGCTTATTTTATGCTTATTAGAGAAAATTAATTTATTTCAAGGAAAATAATTTAAGAAAGAAGATGAATGATTGTATTTATTCTGTTCTTTTCAATAACTTTTTAGAGTAACTTTAGAAAATGTTTAAATATCTAAAAGTATTTATTTAAGCACATTTAGATGAAAAACTTCGTTTTGACTTTTGAAGTAGTGATAAATCATTGTTCTTTCATTTTTAAATACAGAAAACGATTTTCAATTCAGTGTTTTTGAAAATGTTTTTAAATCCATGTGTCCTGTTTTGCAAGTGTTTTAAATTAAGAATATTGTATGAATTATAACATGAAATATTTATTGTCCAATAGATTTACTATATTTATGCATTAATAAGTTTCACGAATAAAGATGCAGTAATTTGTAAGTTAATTTCATCAATTTTTTTTAACCGTTATGTTTTTGGGAAAAATATTTTTACAAAACCGGAAAGGAATTTTCTAAATATTAATTTATTCTTGAGGAATAGAAAATTAAAGAATATAAATTACTTATTTATAATAATTAAATTTCAGTTATTATAATATCAGAATAGTTGAATCTTGTATTTTTTGCCCATTTAATAAATGCACCGGCACTATAAATGTCAAAATCTAAAACTGATAATAGTGTTAAAATTGGAAGATAAAATAAAAAAAACATTTTTGTCTTTTAATAAAAATATATATTATTGTTCTTAATTAAAATTAATACTTGTAAATTTATTTTGCTTGTTTTGAGTTTTTAATAGTTTTACCATTAATACTTTTCTTTTTATTATAGTTACTATTGTTTTTATTTCAATGTTTTCACTTAATATTTTTAATTATTTCCCAATCATTCTTTAAAACTCGTTTATTGTGCTCACTGAAAATTATATGTAAAATATGAAATCAAATGATTATACACTTGAAATTGAATTTAATAAGTTAATAACAAGTAGTAACAAAGTTATAACAATATGTAGTTATATAATAAAATAAATGGGCATGACCCAATTAATGCATGATTTATTTTTGATGGTTTAATAGTTTTGTGTTTTTAGTACCTTTTCCGTCCATACTTTTTTATTTGATGTTGTAGTTACTATTATTTTATTTCAATATTTTCACTTTAATACTGTTTCATTATTTCGAAATCATTCTTTAAAACACTTTTATTGTGTTCATTGAAAATAATATGTAAAAAAAATATGAACTAATAGTAGGAATTGAAAAACAATAAATTTACTTGGAAGGAATTAAAGCAATTTATAAAATATTTTTTTCAAAAGATGCTTTAAATATTTTGATTGTATCTGTATGTTATTGTTACAAATATTAATGTATACTTAATTGTTATAGGGATTGATTTCAAACAGAAAATTATTAACCTAGATGGAATGCCCATAAAACTCCAGATATGGTAAGAATTTTTGTAATTTTATCAGACGAATTATTTATGTTCTTATTGAAATTGCTCAAAGGCAAGTGTTTTTCACTGCAAAAAGTAATATTTCTAAATAAATTATTCATAATAAAGGATACATGAAAATCATTTTACAACTTTTGCATTAATTATTCATAAGCTTTGTGGAGATCTGTCATGGTTCTCGCTTGAAATTATGAGTGAAACTTGTTTTTTTTCAAAGACGTTTTAGTTTACTAAAAGTCATTTAGAACTTGCATTAATGAAGAAAACACGTCTTTTTTTATAGGAAACTCTATTACTATTCTGAAAAACATTTTGATGTCACCAATATTCGTTTAATTACTTGAGCCAAAAAGGCAGATGACCATACAATTGATTTTATAGTATTTTTTAAGCAGAACTTATGGTTTTGTATTTGATTACCAGTATTTTTAAAATCGATGTTTTAAGACTTTATGCGTTAGAATTATGTGCATTATTATTTTTTTATATGTAATAATAAAGAAAATACATATTATTTGCATTTATATTATATTTAAATCAAAAAGAAGTTTACAACAATAATTACATAGTACAACCAAAATATAATAGAATACAAAAGAAAAAGAAGCAAAAGCAATATCAACAGAAAAAAATAGCTAAAAGACAAATAATTTTTTATATCAAGTCTCTTACAACGTACAAAAAAAAAATTTGGATTTTGAAGAAAGAAAAGAAAAACAACATGTAAAAGTTGAATCACATTCTGCAGTGCGCATACATAGTAATAATTTGCAACATTAAAATAAGCATCAATTTAAAATTCATAAAATCTATACTATTGTTACAAATGCAGGGAATATTTTATGCATTTCATGTATACAAACACAAGATATAACATGCTTAAGTTCAACTACCTTCAGAAGTTACATGGATTTTTACTATCAATAAAGATTCTGAGGTTATACCTTATTTGATCTAATGCTTTCAATTATTAATATTTCATCAAAGTGTCATAGAGTGCCATTGGGGTTTTGTTGCAATATTGCAATATATACTACTGTGCCCAGAAAGTAAGACCACTTTTTTTTTCTCAAAAACTCTTTATTTATTCTTTCAAAGTTATTTCATCGCCTTCAAAGTAATCCCCCTCCGGACATAATGCACTTATGTCAATTTTTTTTTTCCAATCCCTCAATGCATACTAAAAAGTCATCGGCAGGGATGGCCTTCAAAGCGCGCGGTGGTTCACGTTGAATCTCTTCAATCGACCCAAAACGGGGTCCCCGGAATGATGTTTTGAGTTTAGGGAATAGCCAGAAGTCGCACGGTGTGAATATGGTGGTTGTGGAAAGATATGGGTTTCATTTGGCGAAAAAAGTCACGAAGAATCAATGCAGTGTGAGCTGGCGCATTCAGTGTTTTCGGTACCAATCAAGATTTGACGCGTTTGAGGCTCAAATTGAACTGACCGATTTTTTTTGAAATTCCAACATCATCAGCCAGATCTCTAATTGTAAATCGACGGTTTTCAAGCTCCAAATTTTTAATTTTTTTTTGGTCGGTTGAGGCTTTGATGGTCGACCAGAAGGCTCTTCGTCTTCAACGCATTCTTGTGCCCTTCTTTGAACTGTTTATACCACTTCTAAATATTTCTTTTCCGATATAGGAATGCTCACCGAATGCCTTTACAACATTCTATACGTTTCCGCACACGAATATTCATTCCGCAAACAAAATTTAGTGCAAGTTCTTTGCTCAATTAATTCAGACATTTCAAAATCACCACAAAGCCAAGCTTAACTAAAACTAATGAATATTTGACGTCACCAAATTTCACACAGATGTTAAGGACAGTTGCAGCAACCTAAAAAAGAAAAAAATTGAAATTCCATTATCCCCGAATTTAAATTGAAAATTGGTCTTCCTTTTTTTTTTGGACACAGTAGTATATATATATATACAACTTAGCATGAAAGGATGAACGGCAAAAACTGCAAAGGAATATAAAAATGAGAAAAAATGTATAGTAATATATACAAAAAAAAAAAGGACGAGAAACAAATCGGATACTGTTTTTATGTGTGTTTTAAAAAATTTTAACATTACATTTTCTTTCTTACGAAATGCCAAATTTTTTAGTTAATTTCTATATTTAAGCATTATCTATTTCTAATATACAGTGGTAGAAAAATAACGTTTCAGCTATTTTAATTAAAATATATAATCGACCATAATGGTGCTAATGGTACGAAAATAAAAAGAAAGGCGTCGTTACGTGATTTAGCGTCCGGGATTAGCGTCGAGAGCAGCAAAGAAGGAAATCCGGCACTATCTAACCCAAATAATCTAAGGTAAGACTCGATTGCAAATGAACGAATCTTTCTTAAATATTTTCTTTAGACCTGAAGCAAATTCTAGTTTACCAGAAATAAATGTGAGAGGTTGATTGAGTATTTAATTTGAAATAAGGTTTTACTTAAATCCTTGTTGCAAATGAATAAAAATATGGTTGGAGAAAAATTTGGTATACCTTTTGTTTTTTATTCCTTTTCAATGAAGTTAAAAATTATCTATTTTAAAAATGAAATCCAGTTTCAAAACTTAAATTAAAAAGCATTGAAGTGAAATTATTTATTATTAAAAATATACCCCCCTTTCCCAATTTTGTGAATAAGTATACAATATTGCTATAATTCCTGAATGTCTCCCTTTCTCATTTCATCACATAAAAAAACGTTGAAATTTTAAAAATTGTATTAGTCAAATACATCGTTTTTTGGACTAGTCAAATAACTATCTGAGGCAAAATAATCGATAAACCGCTGTCCTTTGATGACGGTATATTTCTATTAGAAATGAGATTCTTTAAATAGTGTACCAAATTAGCTCATTTGCGTTTTGCATTTTTGATTCTCCTGAGAAGGAGTACTGTAATTAATAAATTTGTCATTACTTTCCTAAATTTTACTCATTAATCATAGAAACCATATTTAAGTTTCCTTACCAATGCTGAATTCTCAAGTTGCTGTCATAAAAATACGTAATAACTGATTGATCCCATTTTAATATCAGTTCCTTTCGTGGCCCAGTAGCAGCATGTTAGTTGGCTATCGAGTCTACTTTCCCCAGTGAAGTTGTAGTTACCTTAAAATTAATAGATTTATGGATAATGGCGACAATATGTTTTACATCAACTCGGACTGCGTGGAGAAGGTTCAAGGGTATCTCGCATACTATATCATACACAAATATTGTAACAGTTATCCTAGAAAGTTCTCACCAAATACTATCTAGAGGCAACAATCGTGGATAAACCGTTGTAATTGGAGGATGGTATATTTCTATCAGAAATTACTCTCTTTGAATAGTTTACTAAATTAGGCTCATTTGCATTTTGCATTTGATTTTCTCTCAGGAGGACTGTAATAAGAAATAAATTTTGTGATTACTTTTCCAAATTATTAATCAATAAATTTCTTAATCAATAACCATAGAAACCATTTGCTTCTACTACTGCGGAGTTATAAGTTGCTGTCATAGAATAAGCATACTGATTAATCATATTTCAATATCAGTTCCTATCGTGGCCCAGTAACAGCTTTACTTCTTCGAGCCCTCGCTCCAGACGTTGTAGTTGCCTTAAAATTACTACACAGATTTATTGACAACGGCGACAATAATATATTTTTGCATCAACTTGGACTGTGAGAAGGTTTCCTCATGTGGGTATCTCACATACTGTATCATGCACATATGTTTCAGTAGTTGTTCTTAGAAAGTCCACGCATGAGAATTTAGCTTTCCTCCTTTACAGGAAATAGTATTGACATACCGAAATGGTGTTCTGTTAGAAAAGTTATATAAATATTCACATGTTGCAAGGACCAGTTGAGGGTGTAATGAATATAGATTATATCCTATTTTATTACATATATAGAAATAAGTATCACTGTTATTGAATCTCAGCAATGAACAATTCCATAAATAATAAAAAATATTTAATATTTTATAAATATTGAGAGATTGGCAGCCAAACATGCAGAAGGGCAAACTTCTTGTGATTTAAGATTATGAGATAATATAAAAATGCTTTAATTTTAATGTTTAATTTTAATGCGAGGTCTTTAGCGAATGACGTATAAAATAATATATAATTTAAACTCTGCATATAGAAAAATTTATGAAGCATATAAAAAATTTTTGTTCGCAGAATATTCAATTAGCACACATAAAGAAGTAATCAAAAAATATATTTGCATTTAATTTACAAAAAGTAAAAATCTTTTCATTCAAGTTTTGGATCAACTCATGCATATTTAAAGGAAATTGCTATGGTTTGAAGTAAATCCCAAAATGAAGCAAATTATGACCTTGTACAATATATTTAGGAATAATAATAGCTCTGAAGCAAGCGTAGAAGATCTTCAGTATTCATTTATATCAATTAGAAATTCATTAAAACTGCAACTGGCTACATTTGAAAGCACTAACTATTTATTAAATGGAAATACATTGAAGAAACTTTCCAGCAGAGAGAGTGTGACAACATTAAAAAGAAAAGAAAGATGATAACATTAAAGTGTGATGACATAGTGATAATATTAAAGAAAAAGTGAGTTTGTACCAACTGTCTTACATTTACTATTTATTGAATAGAATGTATGCCACTGAATAAACTTTCCCAGAAGTGTAATAATATTAAAGAAAATAATAGTGATAAAAATTAAAGATGGATATAGTTTGAAGGTAAAGTTTTCCAATTTTGTAAGGAAATATTGAAGTAAGATTTTTACACAAAAAATATTTATTTTTAACTGTACAGTAAAATTGCCACATTTATTGAGTAATTTTCCAAACTCACTATTCTTTAAATTTTAAAAGTTAAATTCTAATTTTCAAATAAATAAAATTTAAGCAACCTAATTAACCTATATTGCCCATGTAAATAGCAAGTAATTTAATTAAGATTTTCTATCAATAATGCCTAGTCTCTCTCTCTCAGAAATTTTTATTTTAACGAACGAATTTTTATTCTTAAACAACAAATTTTATATAGATTTCCTCGAATACCATTATGGTCTAGAGAATTTATCATTTTGTTAAGATTCAAAAATATATTTTTAAATAGAGCTTCCTTGAAAATTGGTCCAAATTTCCACATATTTTATATAAAGTAAATTTTTACATAAAAGTTCTTGAATGGGAAACTCCCATTAATTTCGTAAAAATATTAGTATATCATTATATTTTCATATAATCTTGAAGATATCATAAGATTTTTCGACTAAATAAGTATTGGATCCAGCGAAAAATTGTGGGCCAAAAATTATTCTCTTTTTGGTTCAATATCGTTGAAGCATAGCGTTAAAAAACATATCATTTAGTAATATGCTTTTTAATTATTCAGAGAAGGGAATGTTATAAGTTAATTTCCTGAAAACTTTTGTAAAATGCGAGATTATAATAAATTACTTGAATAAAAGAAATAAAAACTTTTTAGTACCTCTGCTGATTTTCATTTTTATGCTAATTAAGTAGTTAGAAAAATAAATGCACTTTTTAGTTAATCGTAATGCACAATGAAGGGAGCGTTATACGATCAATACAAATAAATTAAAAAATAGTACCTGATCCATTAAAAATAAATTTTTATGATCTTAGAAAATAGCGGAAATGCTGCTACTGCAAGTTCTTATGCTATTGCTATTTTCAACCCTAGGTAATGGCCTTTAAATATGCTTTAAAAACTATTTCCAAAATGATACTTAAGCTTCTGAAAGTGTAAGCTGGAATTACAATTCATATTTCTTCTTAAATATCCACAATTATTCAAAGCCACATTTAGTAAAGATAATTGGAGAGTGTGATGAAAATTATCGCATTTAGTCTTCTTTTCTTCACGAAATCTGGTAATAAAT
>BPLR01009182.1:0-60326 GCA_021605095.1 Caerostris extrusa
TTTTAACACTGATGGATGTGCGAGTCGCAGTTGGAAGTACTTCTGCAAGAATTTTAAGCTTTTCCACTGTATATATATGAAAACAAAAGCCATCATTAATATTTATTAGATTTATAAATAATTAGTGAGTCAATTTTTATCGATCGCGAAAAGAATTTATGATTGGCGCGATCAGCCTAAAATGCATGTTAAAATTTAGCTTTATATCATACTGTAAGATAGATTTAACTCAATGAAAAATTCACAGGTCGCAAAATAAAAGTAGTCTTGAATCATTTTAGATGCAGAAAAAAAGGTTTCCAAAGCTTGCACTCTAAACAAAAACATTATGAAAAAGTTGAAAAAAGGTTTGTCTCGAGACTTTTTAACGTTCGCAACTATCATGTGTGCCTCTCGCTGGAAAGCCATGATAGAATATACATATTATATACATGTTCTTTACGTGATACATGTTTATATGAATATAATGATACATATTACATAGATATAATGATACATATTATATAGATATAATGATACATATTATATACATGATGCAAAATTATACATATTATGTCCTGATAATTTTTGAAATTGATAATGTTTAACATAAACCCAATTTTATTTCAAGACATTTAAGGCTTCATTTTCTTTAAAAGAAAAGAGATTATTGTTGCTAATAGAACAGTAAGACAAAAATAGAGACAATTATATAATATTAATTAAATAATAATTTAAATTTAAAACTAATCATATATTTTGCAATATTTTAAATTTTTTTATTCGAATCAACAACTTGTATGTATGAAAAGTGAATTTCCTTGAAATGATAAATTTCTCAAACTATACTAAATCCAACTTAGTCCTCTATGTGTCATTTTCTTTTGATTTAATTTGGCTCAAAATGAGTTTTTAATACTGAGAAATGTCCAAGTATTTTGGGTCCAATGTCCAACTGTCCAATTTTGAAAATAGATCCTTATCAATATTTATAAGATTTGTAAATTATTAGTAGTGAATTGTGTTTTTCTCCGCGAATGAATTTCTATTTGGAACCATGATTAGTAAATGCATATTAAAATTCATATCATATATATACATAGATTTAATAATGAAAGTTCATAGGGTATTTAAATAAAAGTATTCTGGAACCATTTAATATGTTCTGAAAAAATTAAGTTCAAAATTAAACATATCAACAAAGACAAATTATCAGAAGTCGAAGAAAAAGATTTGCTTTAATGCCATCCATCACATGTATACTGTGAAACCATGACAGAATAAACATCTTATACATACAATATAATGATACATATTATATACATAGTATTTAAATTGATACATATTATATACAGGATACAATGATACATATTTTTTACATGATATAATGATACATATGAATGAGAAATGCAATATTCATTCTGTTCTTAATTAAACCCAAGCATCCTCTTATAATAGGTGCTAATACAATTGAATTAGATCGTAATCCCGTTTAATTTAACATCGAATCCCTTCAAAGGGACAACTCAGAGAAATTCCTTCAAAGCCCAAAAAAGCATCCCTCATTATCTATTCATCTCCATGTCGCGTAAACGATCACATGCATTCTAAGCCAATAACTGGAAAATACAATACCGAGTTGGCATAGACCGCTTTTGTTTCTACCACCCTCCCTCAGAGCTCCCGGGCATCCTACTCGTAGTGCTAAAGTCACATGGTTGCCATGGCGACGGAAAAGACGATCCCACGCCATTGGAGGGCGGGGTGTCACGTGCTCCGCGGGAAAACGGCTCTTGCGGACCTTTCGCGCTCGCTCTCTGCTCTCTCGCATCCTTTTTCCAACCTCTGCCAGAATCACCCAGAGGAGAACCAAGAGCAGAAGGGTGTTGCAACACTCGAATGTCAGTCACGGTTGCGGCCGGCAGAGCTAAGTAGTGGCCCCGTGAATTTCGAAATCGCTGGGCGATGCTAAGGTGAAGAAGAGGTAAGTGTGTATTATTTGTTTATCTTAATATTTGCATTCGTACTGAATAAAACGATATAGCAATTTTAAAAAATAGGAAAAAAATTGCTTTAACGTAGAATATGTTAAATATTTAATTAGTTATAAAGTGAAAAGAAGAAAAAAATAACTTCGTTGTGCGGTAAAATGGGTAAAATGAATTATTTAAATTTAAGGCTAATAAAGAAACTAGTTTTAGCACAGAGTATAGTTTTGAATGATTCATTAAGTAAAAAGAAAGCTAAATTTTCAATTTACTTTTATCTTTTATGCCATTAAATTTATTGTTTTTACATTGTAGTCTCTAAATTAAATATATCGGTTCAATAGCATATTATTTAATTTTTATTCCCGCATAAAACTAGCAATTTTTACATATTTACTAAATTGCAAAAACTAATTTTAGCTTTGAACGTTAAACATCATATTATAATTAATAATTTAGTTTTACAAAAATAAAGAAAAAATACTTTCTCACATTATTTTTACACTAAACAAATTAGGGAAAGCTTAATTTATTGCGTTGTAGGATTTGTTTCATAAGAAAATCACTTACTTTAATTATAATTTATATAAATATATATAATTATAAATTATTTTTAAATTATAACATTTATATTTATTATTATTATATTTAATAATAATTTTAAAGAAGGGGAATATGAGTACGATTTTTTCCTTTATCATTTTCTTATGTGATATTTTTTATCAAAACGGAAAATATATTCTGAACATAATATTCTCAAATCAATTTAATTTTTGAAAGTATAAGCTCTATATCTGGTTAAATTTTAAAATAAGATTTATAAAAAATACTGAAAATTTCTATCTTATTAAATTATTTTGCAACGATAAACTCTTGCATAAACGGAAAAATATGTAAATTTATTGAATAGTTATAAATAGAAGGAAAAAATGCTTGTATATTACGATAGTAATACTTAAATTAAAATATGGAAAATGGTATCAATATAAAGCGAAAAATATGCATGAATAAAATATATCTTAACATTTATAGATTTAATATATAAAACTGCTAGCAAAAAGTTATATTTTTCAAAATATATATGATGTAATTTAGTAATGTTAAGAAATTTCTAATAATATTTTAAAATAAAAAGGAATTTCAAAGAATAGAGTCGTTTGATTTTTTGATTGGTATATTGGTATTTGATTTTTTTGATTGGTATTGATATATATATATATATATATATATATATATATATATATATATATATATAATGAAAGGCTACAAAGTAATTAATGTAAAATAGTTTTCAGTAAATTATCGTTTTTCACTTACTTATAATATTGTGGATAAAGTATTCTGAAACAGGACTTTTTACATAAATATAATTATTATTAACTATTTTATTCCTTAAACTACTTTAAAATTTATACATGAATAAAACAGTAATACATTTTTACTGTGATTCATTATTTAATTTTTTACTACAATTAGAATAAAAGCACAAATTTATGAATTGGAATTTATTAATTAATTGCATGTACTATTATGTCATAAGAGGGTTTTTATAAAATATGATGATTATTTTAATTTCTTAAAAAAAAAACACCCACACCCACATATATATATTGTATATGTATATATATATATATATATATAAAGTAATAATATTTCGATTCACAATAAAAAAAAGATTAAAAATATTAAAGTAATTTCTAAATTATTAATATTTAGAAAATATTAAAACGTAAAAAATAAAATAAGTTTTAAAAATATTTTTTGTTTAAAATAATAATAAATTTAGAATGCTTTCGTATTACAAATTCATTATTAAAAATAGTGCAAAAAAATAAAACCATGCATTACCATACTTTTGAAAAATCATGCTAAAACAATAAAACGTTCTAGCTGCGAATATATCAGCATTGTATAAAATAAATTTTCTATAAAGCTATAATGTACTTAAAAACATGTTAAGATTTCCTGGAGGATTTCCTTGATTAAATTATATTCAAAATTTGTGAGGCAATTTTGAAGTGAAAATGGAAATTAATACAATTGCTCGATAAATTAATTTAATATTAAAAATAATATAGCTAGATTATATTTTTATGTAATGAAAAAAGTATAAAAAAGACTTCTTATTCAAAAGTTGGAGGAATTTAAGGTGATGACTTTTATTAAATATTATTGTTTGTTTTTGAATTTCATAAGTATATGGTGGGGTACTCAATTAATGAAGATCTTAACATAAAAGTTATAATTTATAGTTATGTATTATTAGCGTGTGATAATTATACACATATATTAAAAATGCATAAAAATGTGTGAGTTTAGACTCATTTCCTTTTATTAAAAAAGAAACGCTTCAAAATTTTGATACAAAAAAAAAAAAAAAATGATCATAAAACTTAAAATAATAATATCATCTAAAATCATATGTTTTGTAATACACAACTGAACACTAAATATTGAATTATCCTTTTTTATATTTTATAATTCAACACTCATTAATTGCTTCAATGGTTTCAATAGCAATAAATGTCAAATTTCTAAAATTCATTAATATATGAACTATCCATTTCAGCATATTACGAATACAATTTTACGTTTCTTAATTTTTAAGGAGGGACCACATTCAAAAGGAAATTTCTTTGTGGGATCATTATTATAAAGAAATAAGAGAAGCCGAAGCACGAAATTGATTTTGATGAAAATAAATCTCTCCTGTATAATTGAATTTATTCGTGAAATAACCACGTTATACCAAAAATGTTTTCTAGATGAAATATTGACGCCATTACTTGAGATAACCAATGGGAAGACAGAAAGGGTGATTACTTTTATGAGCGTCTTGGGACCAATTGTGTTAACTATATTGCATCTAATCAATTCTTCCTTAAGTAACATTGGGGTGTATAATTCAGAAAATTTGTACCATCTTACGAGTTTTCCATACTTTTGATACAGTTGAATGCACTTCAATTGCATTTAAAGTATATTAGCTTAATTGGTAATTTTTAAGTATTTAAAAATTTTCTTATTTGGTTTTTCATTTATAATTAAAGTATTCAAATATTGAACCCTTTAACTAATTTTATGCAATCATTATTATATTGTTTGCAATTGAAGAGAGTTATGAACATACATGCAAAAATAATTTTACATAAAATGTTCAATACATTGAATATACTTTCATTTTTGCAATATCGAATTTATTAACATTTTTAGAATTTCACATATATTTTACTAAACTGAATAATTGTTTATACAGTAAATGATTAAAGTAATAGAACAGAAATAATAGTAATAGTAACAGAATTAACAGTATAGAAGTAATAGTAATAGTACAGAATTTACAGTACAGATGTAATAGTATAGAAATTATTAAAACCCACAAATCTTCCAACTTTAGAAGTGCTATACAATATGCAAGCATTTGTATTAAGTACTTATAAGTATTATAAGTGTTTTATTTTCTAAAAAACATTTTGAAATAATTACAATATTTGAAGTTAAAATGGAAAAGAAATTTTAGTAAAAATTTAAATGCTGCAGATCATTAATGATTTAATAATAATCATCCTTAATAATTAATTAATCATAATTAATAATCGTGATCAATAATGATCCTTGATGATTAATTGATCATGTGATAGAAAAATACAGAATTTAAATAATATCTGAACAATAAACAGCTCACTTCGGATTGATTATTTAAACCTTTTCAATTATTATACAAAACTTAAATCAATTTTTATGAATATTTTAAATATCAATCTAACTCTATCAATCTTTATTTCAAAACAATCAATTTATTTTATCGAGTTTTCTTGCGTTACAAACTAGCTACCTTTATTTTAAAAGTTATGCTACATGTTTATTGAAATCTATAAATATATGCTTAAGTACCAATAAGTTTTGTATGAGATAGTGGCACTTACTATCTCATATAGGATCTTTTAAACACGATTTTGAATATTGTATTTAAGCAACATTAACTAAAAATATGTTTAAAATGCTACACATTTCTAATTATGGCTTACTATTTGAACACTTTAAAAAGTACTTAAAAGGCATAAACATATACGAAGAAATTATTCAAATATATTTTATACAGATATTATTCGAATATATTTGTACGAATTTAAGATTCAATAACTAAATTCACTTATATATAAAAATTAATTTTCAAAATACTTTCCACTTCAGAACTAATATCAAGTTGATAGCTTAAGATACAGAAATGAATATATTAAGCCTTCAAAGTACTGACTTCGAAAGCATTTATAGAAGAACATCAAATCAGTACATCTAAATTCTTTGAAGTTAACTCCTTCTAAGAAATTCTCTCTGCATTTACCTCGTTTTAACAGAAAGATTCCATCAAAATGTTCACATAACACTTATATTCTAATTATCTTAAGTTTCTCAAATGTAAGAGGGAGGATATACTTAAAAAAGTGTTCTACTTTAAAAATTTTTATTTCAACCAATCATATTAAAATATTAAGCAAACACATAATCCTGATCATGTATATTTCATACGGAAGAATTTTACTTTTAGGAAACAACTGTTTTTTAAAAGAAATATCGTATTAAATTACGTTCAAAATTTAGATGAATTAAAAATTCTTAAATTTCACACTAGATTATTTTTGGTTTTTAAATGATATTTGTATTTTTACTAGAAATGAGAAAAATTATATTTATTGTTAGTATTCGGTTGGCAGTCAATATTATTTTTATACTGTGAAGAGGAATAATCTATTTTATTTTATTTATTTATCTTATGAATTATTTGAATAAAGATAATTAAATCTATACCATCATTCTATCCTGTAAAGCGAGTTTTACTACAATGGGAGTGTATATGCAGAGGAAATGATTCTACAGATATACTATCGAAAATGTTTCAGATATCTAAATTATATGTAGTGTATTTACAACAATGCATATTAAGCATATTTAAGACAAAGATTTGAAAGAGTTATTTATTCATTAAATAATAGGAATATCATATATTTTAATAGTTTTTAATATTGTTCAGTAATACTATTAAAATAATGGTTGTATTAATTTTAACAGTATTTACTCTTTCATTATTTAATCCAATTTTGCTGCTTTTCAAATCAGTAAAGTAGATCATTTAAAATAAAAAAAAAAATTGATTACATATTTTTTCCTACTTTTAATTGCACATTATTTATCTTCTAATATAATTTTTTGATTGAACAAAATTACTATAATTTAAGTTTACGAATAATTAAATATTAATTCGTAAACTTAAATTAAAGTAATTCTTGTTCAATCAAAAATTAAATAAAGAAACAATAAAATAATAAAATAATTATTTGTAAACTTAAATTATAGTAATTCTTGTTCAATGAAAAAAATTTTATTTGAAGATAAATATTGATGTGTAATTAAATAATTGCATATTACTCAATTAAATAAAATTAATTGCATTACAAATTTAATTACACACTAATTAATAAATATTTAAAATTGATTCATTTAATAATTAAATAATTTCTCGTATACTTAAATTATAATAGTTCTTGTCCAAACAAAAAGTTGTATTTGAAGATAAATATTAATGTACAATCACAAGAAGGAAAAAAAATCTATAATAAATTTTTTCTATTATTTTTAACTAAGATGTTCATATTTTAACAACTATAATATAATGTGTTTTTTATGACAAATAGCAAAATGAAATAGAAGACAATATAAAAAATATATACACATATAATCTGAATTTTCAATTAAATTATTTAACTGAATGCTGCATGATTTCCAAAATAAACATTTAACAAAAAAATTTTTTGAAATTTTTCATGATTTTAAAAATAGCAAATCAAAAAAGAGGCTTACAAAATCATCAGAATGAATAATATAAATAAATTAAGAATTTGCCAAAAGGGAAATAAAACACTTAAAGTAATTACTTACAAGTAGTGATAAAATCAAATGAATGAAATCCAGATAAAAAAGGAAATTCATTGTAATAACCCAGGATGCAATATAAAAATACAATTCTTTGCTTTTATAATTTTTTGGGAGAAAATCTCTTGCGCGCAAGAAATGTTTAGCTTGAAAAGGCAAAACAATTTAGAAATTGCTTGAATTCTTGCTTGTACGTAAATTAAATAATTTGCAAAATTGCTTCTACGTAAATTAAATTAGGAACATTTTTAAAAGGTAAAAAATATGTATTAGAAAGAAAACCTACATAGTTAATTAATTTAGAGTTTAGAATTGTTAAAGGAATTAAAAAAGGTTAAGAAAAATATTTTTTTATAAATTAATTATATTTTAAGAAGAAAAAAATATAATTAATTTATAAAAAAATATTTTATTATTAATTTATAAAAAATTAATAATAAAAATAATAAAAAAATAATAAAAAATAATAAAAATAATAAAAAATACTATTTTTTATTATTAATTTATAAAAAAAAATATATAGTTAGTTCATATAGTGTGAATGTATAATGGTATTAGTTTTTTTATTTACTTTCAGTGCGTTAAATTTTCCAAAAAAAAAATATATGTTGTAATAATTATAATGACTTAATTAATAAAAAGTTATTTAATAAAATTATTTTTAACTAACTATTTTTAATATTGACTAATTAAAATTGTGAATGCGCTTAAAAATAATTATGATTA
Organism: Caerostris extrusa; assembly: GCA_021605095.1. Classification (NCBI taxonomy): domain Eukaryota; kingdom Metazoa; phylum Arthropoda; class Arachnida; order Araneae; family Araneidae; genus Caerostris; species Caerostris extrusa. The sequence continues at coordinate 8,625 of BPLR01009182.1, forward strand.
TTATTAATCATCACTAATTTTCATTTCTGTATAATAGCTCAAAAATATTTATTCATTTAATTCATAATTTTAATAATAATTTTCTTAACTTTTTTTTTCTGACAGTTTAATAAATTTTATTTATTTAATATAATTTATGAAATATTATTTTTTATTTAGCGTAAATAAAAAAGATTAATTGTCATTTATGAAAACAAAATAATCTTTTGTGCAGTTTTATTTTTCAATGAAATAATTTTCCTAATTTTTGTGTTGATCTATTTAATCATTTTAGTCATAAAATCTATTTAATAATATAATAAAATTTATTTAATCCTTATATTAATAAAATTTATTGTTGTTGTTATCGTGTCCATGGATTTAAAATATTATTAATAAAGTCAGATCAAGTCAAAAGTCTTCACGAATAAAATCTATTTAATCATATTAATCAGAAAATCTATTTAATCATATTATTCATAAAATCCATTTAATCATTTTAATCATAAAATCTATCTAATCATATTAATCATAAAATTGAGGATATTTATATTGCAATAACACCCTTTATATCACCTTTATAAACCAAAACCTTATTCTAAATTCAAACAAAAGCTTTTTTTTGTTGGTTATGATTTTTTAAAGAGTTCTTAATTGTAAGAGTGTGAGAGATAATAAGAAACAATCTTTGTGGTAATATAATTTTAGTAAAACTACTATGCATTTCAAATGTAGTATTTCTTTTATAATAATGTATTATTTTAGGAGTGTTGGAAAATTGATAGAGATACAATAAGAATAACATTCCATAATTTTTATAAGTGCATTTAAAAATTTCGTTAAACTACAAATAAGTTAGAAGTTTATAAAAAATAAAAAAATATTTACACACTTTTAATTTTTTTAGAATAATTCTCGAAAATAGAATAGAATAATTCTTGATTCTATGCGAATTGACTTATACAAATATTGCAAATGATGTTGTAGGTATTAGGATAAAATCTATCAAATGAAATTTTAATGAAATAAAATGTAAAAAAAAAAATGTCATGAATATATAATATAAGCATTTTCACAGCTTTTGCCCTTAAATGCTATGAGTTTTGTGTTTAACGTTTTTGGCATGATTCTGAAGTTATTGGATATCTTAAATCTTTAAGTCCATGATTAAGTACGAATTTACTAAGCGCAGCTTCTATTATGAATTTACAAAGTAAGTGGCGAATATCAAGAAATCAGAAAAAGTTACATTCTTATTATTTTTTTCTGGATCTAGAAACATATCTTTGCATGAATCTTTTTATTCATACACGGTATATTTCATAAAAAAAGTCTGCTTGTATAAAACATTCATATTTCTTTCGAAAAATACGTGCTTTCTTTTCTAGTTATTATACAGAAAAACTGCAAGTGATTTATTATAATACCAGATAAATAAATCCAATTTAAAGCAACCAGCCAATACAGATACACTTTTTGGAAGAAAACAATATTCCGCAGAGAATATGAGGTTCAGATATCACTATCAAGAGAAAAGCCAAAATCGCTATATACAAAAATTCAGCAACTTTCTTCCAAAGTTCCATCATTTCTTGGATAAAATCAGGCAAAATAAAGAATAAGGGAAAAGTCAGGCTCCAGCAGCATATTGCCGGATTGAAATCCGGGGACCATTACATCAGAGACATACCATAAATTCCAGTTGAGGAAGTAGAGGCTTGTCAAATAAATGAAAATTTACGATTTAGGAATCAATAGCAAAAAGGGGAAAAAAGAGGGGGAACCCAACGTGGTGCTGTTACATCATTACTTCCACTCTATGGTTACCTTGCGAATTTTCACCAGGGATAGGATTTTCGTACTTTATGGTTTTGAGGATCCCGATATTTCCAGGATATTTTAGAGTTTCCAACAATGAAGAACTCTCATTGGTACTCTACTAGGTTTACTGCTCTCACTTTATCACTGAGTTGAAGATCGTTATTGAAAAATAGCTCATTATGTGATTAAAAATAGATGTTATAAATATGATTCTAAGTATAGAGATCAATTAATTGCATTATTTGTAATTATTAATTGCTGTTATTTTAAACAAAACGTGCTGATTTTGTGAAAATTAGTGTCTTTTAAGTTAACATTAAAATAAAAGTACAATACAAAAAAAAAAAAATACAAATTGTGAATATATATATATATATATATATTATATACATTTATCTGGTAATACAGCAAAAAAAAAAAATTTTTTTTTTTTAAATATTTTGCTTCTGATGGCCTCTGGTGGTCTAATGATTCTTACCATTGATTATATTCACTGATAACATTAAAATGTCACCAAATTAATATTAAGTTATATATATATATATATATATATATATATACAAAAGTTAAGTGCATTAAGTTAGCATATTGCAGCATAACTTAAAAGCAATAACATTTAGAAGTCCGATTATTTGTTCTTCTAGATTTATTCTTTTAGTATTATTTTTATCTGGTAATGCAGCAAAAAAAGTTTTAAACATTTTGTGCCTGATATTCTGATGATTCTAATGATTGATTATGTTGATTATTGATATATTAAAATGTAACCATATTAACTCATATTATTATGTTTTTAAAGTATTTGAGTGTACAGCACAAATTAAACGCCATAACATTTAGAAGTCCAATTATTTTTCCTTCTTGATTTATTATTTTATTATTATTATTATTTAATAATACAGCAACAAAAAATAAATAAATAAATAATTTTCTCCTGATGCCATCTAATAGTCTGATGACTCTTAGCTTTGATTACGTTCACTGATAATATAATGTCACCTAACTCATATTAAGTTTTTAAAGGATTATATTAGGCTTTCTATCTTGCCGAAGTGTAAATGCTTCTTTTAATATTAATATGCAAACACATATTCATTAAAAATTTATTTCGGTATCTTTGAAGTTTCTGTTTACAACTTTTCTTAATTAAGTTTGCCATAGTAAAAAGTACATAATTACATTGAAACCTATCATCACCAAACTTGTATGTTAGTATCAATTAAAATTTATTATTTTTTGTGACTTTACTCATTATTTAATACATTTATTTAACATCTTTTCTCAAAATACTAATTAAATTATTATTGTGTATTTCATTCTCCATAATGAGGAATTTGCTTTTAGGAGATTTCAATTACCTATTTGAAAAAAAAGGATAGACTTTTCAATACATTGACGACTGTGACTATCAATGCACAATTACTCTGATTTTTTTTAGAATATTTTCATTTTCATTTTTTCCTTTATGCTAAAAAGTATTTTTGAATTCCAAGTTAAATTCATTCAATAAAAAACGATTATTAATGATAATTCAATAAATTTATAAATCCGGTCAAATGATGTGCTTTTAGTTGACTTGAATTAAGTTTTAAGCATTTGAATCGCAAAGGTAGTATCGAAATATAAAAAAGTTAGAGATAAGACAAATAAAAATTGTTATAGTAATACATTTAACAAGGTTAGCTGTCTTAGTTATTTGAAACCTTTATTCAATTATCAAAAATTGATACTTCATACGTATTTCAAAAGGATTTCAAGGATTGAATTCCAAATAAAATTTATTTAATAAGAAACAATCATTCTCAACAAATTTATAAACAGATTACATGATGTGCTTTTAGTTTACCTGAATTAAGTTTGAAGCATTTGAATAGCAAAAGTAGTATAGAAATATAAAAAAAAGGTATAGATCAGACAAATAAAAATGGATATGGATATTTCATATGTATTTCAAAAGGATTTCAAGTATTGAATTCCAAATAATATTTATTTAATAAGAAACAATTATTCTCAATAAATTTATAAATCTGATCAAATGATCTGCTTTTAGTTGACCTGAATTAAGTTATTAAGCATTTGAATCGCAAAGGTAATATCGAAAAATAAAAAGGTACAGATCAGAGAAATAAAAATGGTTATAGTAACACATTTATAAATTATTATTTTATTATGGTAGCGCGTTTTTAGAAATTCACTGTCTTAAATATTTGAAACCTTTATTCAATTAAAAAAATTGATATTTCATATGTATTTCAAAAGAATTTCAAGGATGGAATTCCAAATTAAATTCATTTAATAAGAAACAATTATTAACAATAATTTAACAAATTTATAAATTCTGTCAAATGATCTGCTTTTAGTTGAACTGAATTAAGTTATAAGTATTTGAATCGAAAAAAGTAGTATCGAAATATAACAAGTAATATAAAAAAATTGATTAATTAAATTTAATTACTGAATTAATATTTGAGAAACTGTATTAACATCAAGTGTCATCCACTACAAGTTCAAAAAAATATATTTGAACTTGAATGGATGAATAAAAGGTATTTTATTAACGATTGAAAATTTGAACAGGATATATATAGGGAGAGTGTGAGCTAATAGAAGGAATTGAAAAAAAATGTACAGATTAGACAAATAAAAATGGTTATAGTAACACGTTTTTAAAGATATAGCCTTAGATATTTTAAACCTTTATTCAATTAACAAAAATTGATATTTCATATGCATTTCAACAGGATTTCAAGGACTGAATTCCAAATTAAATTCATTTAATAATAAAAAATTATTGACGAAAATTTTCAACAAATTTATAAAACCGGTCAAATGATCTGCTTTTAGTTGACCTGAATTCAGCTGTAAGCATTTGAATCTCAAATGTAGTATCGAAATATAAGAAAAGTATAGATCAGACAAATAAAAATAGTTATAGTAACATGTTTTTAAAAGTTCAGGACTTTAAATATTTTAAACCTTTATTTAATTAACAAAAATTGATATTTCATATGTATTTCAAAAGGCTTTGAAAGATTGAATTCCAAAAAAAAAAAAAATTATTTGATGAAAAACAATTGTTCTCAACAACTTTATAAATTTGATAAAATGTTGTGCTTTTAGTTGACCTGAATTAAGCTGTAAGCATTTGAATTGCAAAAGTAGTATTGAAATATAAAAAAAGATACAGCTCAAACAAATAAAAATGGTTATAGTAACACTTTTTAAAAGTTCACTGCCTTAGATATTTTAAACCTTTATTCAATTATCAAAAATTTACATTTAATACGTATTTCAAAAAAGATTTCAGGATGGAATTCCAAATAAAATTTATTTAATACGAAACAATTATTCTCAACAAATTTATAAACCTGATCAAATGTTTTATTTTTTAGTTGTCCTGAATTAAGTTAGAATCATTTGAATAGCAAAAGTAATATCGAAATATAAAAAGTACAGATCAGACAAGCAAAAAGAGTTATAGTAACACGTTTTTAAAAGTTCACTGCCTTAGATGTTTTAAATTTTTATTCAATTATCAAAAATTGATATTTCAAAACAATTTCAAGGATTCTTGTTTTTATCTTCCTTAACATTCGAAAAATTTATTGATTGTAAAATTCTTAGTTCCATGATTATGATAATTACATTCTAAATTGTATTTTGAAAACAGAGATAAGGTAGAAAGTAAATTAAGATGTTTAAAACTATTATGAAGCTTACACAAGGTAACATGATGAACAGGTACAGAGTGGCTGCAATTAACAATTCTAATGAGTGGAACTAATGAGTCAGGGGGATAATTAAGATTTTTCAATTCCAAAACCAAAGCTAACGTGGCTCAAGTCAAATTACCTTGGCTTGTACCAAAAAGTACTTACCTTTTAAAGAAATTCTTAACATTGCTTACCATTCTGGCTTTGAATAAATGTGAGTTATTTATTTACGGATATCTTTAAAAATTTAGAAATCTTAGATTGCAGTGTGCAGATTGGGTAACCAGATTGTAACTGTGTGTGGCTGGGTTGAGATACTTGAGGCACAGGTTGGAGAACTTACAAATTTACTTACAAAATAAAAAATTTTTAACATTTTAAACTTGCATATTTATTTACATACGCACAAGCACCACACACATACAACTAGAGACATACAATATTTAACACATTTAAATACATATCCTTATAGGTTCGTAGACGGACTCCATTTCTGAGCCGAAAACCCGAAACTCGGATACTCGCAGGGCGCACGAAATATTCTTTCTCTCGGATGAGAGTCTGTAGGCCAACTAATTGAGGCAGGATGCGCTAAATATATTTCCTCTCGGATAAGAGACTATAAACTTTAACATTTCTCAGCGGGAGCGCAGGTTGATCTGTACTTCCCTCTAGGCTGTGAGTATCGAGGTCTACTAACCATTTCTCTTGAACTCCATAGGGACTCTCTTGCCTGTGTGTAGGAGGAAGCACTATAACAAGATGGAGGTATAAGGACGCCTTTTAAACGGATTTTCGATAATCAATTTAATAATTTTTTACGTTTTTGAAAAGCATGTATTTTAGCACCGGTATCATGTATGTTTCAACAAATGGAGCAGTTTTATAGTGTACATATAAAAATACAAATGTCACCCCATTATGTAGAAAAAAAGAATAATTTTCTACGAAACTGAAATATTAGATACACATTCTGTCCCATCAAATACACATTCTTATATATAAACTGACGAAATTTAAATATAAAAAGAATCTTAATGAATTCTTAGTACAATTAATTTCGCGCATTTTCTATAATACACTTTCAAAAAATTAAAGAAAATAAACATCAACAAGTGGAGTTTCATAAAAAAAGTACGAATTATACTTAAAAAAATAATATTCCAGCAAAATATGTTAAGCAGATTAGAAGGGCTGCTATCATTTAATGTCATTAGACACGTGGACAAAAATAGGCTTTTAAAGTTCTGCAGAATTTCAAGTAGAATGTGCATAATTAAATTTCGAGATGGCAAAGGTTTAGATATGAGTAATGGATGCCATTCATCTGAAGGATTGGGATAACGAGCCATTGGGAGAATAGTAGCTACCAGAATCGATACTATATAGCAAGGTGGATAAATACCAGCACTTCTATTATTCCCAGACAGTGAAATACATTTATAAGAAGAACAGAAACAGCTTCTATAATATATAGTCAAGGAAGACATAAAGATACAAATGCTACAGATGAACAATCTTTGCATATAGCTGCGATGAACCACAGAATTACACCAAACATGCCAAACTCAAATGATAACACAGGTCAAATAAATAAGGCATAAGTTCATGTACACCACAAAGGAAAAAAATAAAACTACATTTCTATAAAATGTGAAGTTTGATTTTTTTTTCTTTACTAGTCCACATGAACCATTTTTTGTTTATTTGGCCTTCGCATGTTTCATCGCATTCTGTGGTTCATCTGCAAACATTGGTCATCTGTGGTTGTAACTTTAAATCTTTTAATTGTACATTATAGAAGCTGATCCTGTCTTTACAAATGTATTTCACTGATGTATAGCTTAGTTTCTATAATATGCAGCCAAGAAAGACCTAACGTTACAAATGCCACAGATAACTCTTATGAACCACAGAATCTCCACACCAAACATGCCAAACTCAAATGATAGCATAGGCTAAATAAACAAGGCATAAGTTCATGTGGACACCAAAGAAAAAGAAAAATAAAATTTCAATTTTTATAGAAGTGTAGGTTTATTTTGAGAACACAATATAAAAAAGGGGGATAATGGGGAAACTAATGTTTCTTTCTAACAGTTAACATCTCTTTCTGCTACAATTTTTCTACGTAGGGGACATCTTATTTTAACTGGTGACTATCAAAACTGACCAGAGGTACATATCATTAATTCTGGATCTGGAAGAAGACATCTTATTATTATTTCCTTTTCATAAATGTAAACTCTCACAACATTTCACGACATCAATATTAAGAGTTTAATTGGCAGGATATAATAATCAGAGAAGTATATTCTTTTCCCCTGATGTGTCCAGATTTGATTTGCAAAGTGATTGAAGAAGACTGTAATTCTGGCAAGATGCAGGAACTGCTGTTATTCCATTCATATTCATGAAAGAAAACGATTTGGTTGTACTGCATATTGTCCCAAACGGCACCATTATTATTGGTCATATAGAAATGGCATTTTTTGATTTAATTGTTGACAATAGAAACAACTTTCGAAATGATTCAATAGAAATACCATTCTTCCTTACATGAGCTGCTGTATGTGACTCTCTCATATAATAAGAATATAATGTTAGACCACAGAGATCGATTGACGGATAATAACTTCAAAGAGAGAATGCTGTCCATATGGAATAGCCAACCAGCATGTTCTTTGGAATTGTACTGGATTGAGAACATTTGGCATGTTCTATTGAGATATATTGCTGTCTAAAACTACTACAGTGACCTTCAGGGATTTAGAACTTCCTTGAGACAGAAATGGGCTTTGCTGCCGATTGAGGTTGTAAAAAGATCATTTTGAGCTCGTAAAATCACTGTAATGTTAGTATAGCTCCAAATTGAAGTTTATCGCACCTTAAACTGAGATACTAGTTGTATGATTGCATTTTATGCCTTTTAAAGCAAAAATTGGTCTATTATTATTATTTTTTGTGTTCGTGCGCTTAATATCTGAAGCCCTATTTGACTAAAATTTGTGGATAAAATACAATGATTAAAAATTTCCTAATCCCAAATTTTCCGATTTTTTTTTCCTTAAATTTTTTGGACAAGTGAATTTAAAAACACGCTAGTACATGATACTTAGGAGATTGATTTAAGTGTAGGCTTAGAATATTTGGCATTTGTGATGTGAATTCGATATTTTATATAAAATTTTAGTATCCAAACCGTATAAAGAAATCAAGGAAACTAGTTTGCTTGAGAAAAGTAATCAGGAATTATACAATTGATAAATTTTGCCAGGAAAATGTTTATTGAATTTATTGTTACATATAACTATGCATCTATTGAATCAATCGAATTCAGTAAATGAGCATTTTCTTCAATTCAAAATATCTTCTTCAAATCAGAGACATCAACAATTTAGGAATAATTTCAGCTTAGCAAAAATTTTTTTTATCCAAATTTCTCAAGAAAAGTATTTTTGTTCTGTCATCTTCATTAAAACAGCTGCATCAACTTTAAACAAGTCGGCGTTAATTGAATTTGCCAAAGCGATGAGAAAGAAGCAATTACACATACTCGAGAAATTGGAAAAAGTGCCACGCTCCATCAGCAGCGATTCCTTGGGGGGAAATTTGATATCTCTTCCTCCCTACCCAAAAGAAGGAATCCAATTTGCAAAACAGATATTTACCAACTGATGGGCAGACCCACGTCGAGAGCGTTAAGAGGTGGTTCTGTTTTTTTGTTCCTCCTGTCTTCATGTTTTAGGAGATTAGTTATTACTTTTCTGAATGCTTTGTGACGCAAAAATCCACTTATACTAGTTTACTATCGATTTTTGTTATTCGCCATGGTCGGTTGCAAAAAGAACGGCAGTGCACTCATTTAGATATATCATTAAATTATTTTGTGTTATTAGATACTCTTTTAAGTGAGTCTGAGATTGATTTTCTTCATTGCTTCAGATAAAAAAGGAGCACACAAATCAATATTTTTTGCTTGTAATTTGATAATTTAATAAATTACGAATGTTTTCTATTAAAAAATGGTTATGAAATCTCAATAAATAAATAAATAAATGCACAATTTATTTTATTGTTTTTGTTTTTTCTACACCTAAATCATATCTTTATTTCAAACAACTTGAAAATGCATGCATTAATTTTAGTGTAGGAATGTTGAAACTTTAATAATAATAGTGGATTAGTGGCTAAATACACACTAAGGATGTAAAATATATACAAATTTCAAAGTTTTTATATTTTTCAATGTAGTCCCGGAAAACTGGTTAAGACATTGAGAGCGCGTGAAATTTTCTTTGTGTTTGATTTCTGCATCGCTGTTGTAATGGCAGATTGAATGTAATGGCCTATTTCTCAAAAATGTCTGTAACTTTGGATTATCAACTTTTGGAATATGTTAGATTTTAATGCGTTACCCCACCCATGATTTTAAACACGCATTAACATTTCTTATATTATTTTAAAAATATGTTGGAAGTATTAAATATACAACTCCTTTTCTATATATTTAAAAGAGGGCAAAAAAAAAATTACTAGTCTTCAATGGGATGTGCACTTAACCTAATCACAATGTAAGCAACAGTATAAATAAGAGAAAAACTCTTCCAATTAAGAGAAAAACCTTTTACAAGAATATAAAAGATATTCTTGTAAAGGTTTTTCTTAATTGGAATAAAAACTAATGGGGAGAACTTTAAGACGTGATAAAACGCATTCTAAACAAACAATTGTCGTCACAGAATTCATGACTGTAGCAAACCACTGAGAGACAGCAGTTACTGTCTCATGAAATGCTAAAACACAAAAATGGCCGAGGAGAAAAATACACTTTATTGGCAGAAATGGCAGAAGACATGGAAAATATTAAGACTGCCAGCAGTAATGCATGATTCTTATCTGCGAAGTAGCGAGTATTGCTTATTGCCAAAAATAGCAAGCATTTCTTCGACATTGCCATCAGTAACAGCAATTATGGCAACAAGGTTTTCTATGTATGGGAATTTTCGCATCTATCTTTTCCTGTGGCCTTTATGAAAATGTCAAAAAGGGAAAATCTCAAAGGTTGGAAGGCCTTTTAATGGCAAACATTTGAGATAAAATATGGGTCAGAAAAATGTATGTCAAATTTTTTATTCAAATAATCAATACGTAATCAGCAATCAGTAATTTTATTGATTCAAGTAATCAAGAAATTAATCAGTAGATAATTAGTAATTAGTAATTTCCTTTATTCATATAATCAGAAGAACTCTCCTGAAATCTATGATAGAAATGGCGATGAATGACAAAATCAAAACTTTATGCGATCATTGACAATATAGCCTAGCGGAAAACCTAAAACAACCAACACGTCTACCCGGAAAACAAATAATTGTTTTTTTCCTCCTTAAAGTTACAACCATGCGTTTTGATTTACTCTTGTATACAATGCGCTGCCAGCCTATTTATTAATATATGACAATATTTATACACATATAAGAGTATATTTATGTTTTAAAGTGAAGATTATGATGTCAGGGTAGCATGTGATAATCAATTAGCTCCAAGAATAATGAAAATTTGTTATTATTATAAAGATAGAATGACAAACACAGATAATACACAACACAATGTTGCGAATGACATTGAAAATTACTTTTTATTTCCACCAGAGAAAAAGAAAAGAAAATGCAAGCAATTTTATTTCAGAGAAATATATAGCTTTCGATTGACAAAACCAGAATTTTACACGTTCAATAACAGTGCTATTAAAGTGCCCACTTCACGCGTTATGTTTCATCATTGTAAGACGAAAATTGCTTAATAAAAATGTGTTCTATCAGTCCTTAAAATTTTGCCCATAAATTTTGAATCATTTTGTATTTGGACACACCATTTTCAATTAAGAACACATTTACTGAGTGCCCTTAGTATGTTATGCTCATGTCTATTTCTAAATTAATGTATTTATTTGGAATATAGATAGCTATTAACTATTGTTGCTAATTAATATAGTTGACTATTGATTTTAATTAATATAAAAAAATAGCGTTTTCCTACTAACTTGGAATTGTTATGGATCCTATTATATTGTTTATATTACAATCGTACCAATAGTCATATTTGGCATCATTGGATAATGTTTTACAACCCTATTAACATTGTTAAATTCTAATTTTAGTCTATATTTCATTATTTGGCTAAATTATCATAGTTTGGCTTTTTGTTTTATAACATTTATACAATCATAATACCACAATTAGATTCCAATCTTCATACATGTTTCATTATTCAGCCATATATTATATCATCAATATATAGACGTATTAACACTATTAGTTCTAACTTGCGTACATACTTTCTGTAGAAAAAGGGCATTCCCGTCTCACCATAAACCATTTCTATGGATGTAATCTTGGGGATTACTCCAAGTCTTGTCTTTTTACCAGCCATTCCCCTACTCTCTGAACTTTCTCCCTAACGCTTCCTTAATAGTCTCAGTTCCTACTTCCTTTTAATGTAAGTTCTTTTTTTCCTACCCCCATCTGTTAGTATTTAGTGCCTCAGAAAGAGCTTGTTCCCTCTTAAGAACCCAGTAAGTTCCTTTGCGGAAGCTTCTCAATCAAAATGATGATTTTCGCTGATATTTCTTTGTCTCTTCAAAGATTGGTTCGATGGAAACACTCGTTATTTCGGAAGTAATCATCTGGAAACAGAAAATCGGAGTGTTAATGATGGATAATGTCGGTTGATGATGGAATTGGTAGTTAAATAGTGTAAAGGAACAATGTTAATGAAATATAGATTTGATTAGTATGTTAATTTAAAAGGCATTATTGGATTTCCTTGCAATTATTGGAAATGGTTTTGAATATTTAGATTCAAATTATGTTCTCATAGATAAATAAAAATTTGTATAATGTAACGGAAGTCTATTTATATTTTAATGCATGATCTTTTTATGAATCACACAAAGTTGTGATTAAATTAAATAAAATATTTAAAAATTGTTTCTTATCCAACTTGGAAGACAGCAACATCTAAATCAAGTCCAAGAACCGGTGTGGTCTCATGGTAGGAGGGAAAGGGGAGCAGCTTCTATTGTGATGGAACAGCTGTAGGCAGAAGTCCGCTGTCTTTTAACGGGGTAGGGTTAACAGCGCTACTTCCAGAATCATTTGACCGGATCCTACGGCTTAAAGTGTGTTTCGAGCCGCCGTAAGCCTCCTTGGCACCGCTGGTACTCGAACTCAAAACCTATGACACCTAGAGCCAAATCATTATTGACAAATTTTCTAGTTATTCAGTCTTTCAGAACTATTTCTATATAAATGTAACAATGTTTTTAATTTTGCCGATATTAGATTAGCTAATTTATCAAAATTTCTTGAATTTTAACTTACTTTGAAAAAAAATATTTACCAAATTACTCTACATTTAGAAAATATTCTTCCTGAATATTATGCACATTTTTAAATAAACCACTTATCACTTATAACTACAAACTCAAAAAATATGATTTAAAATGGCTAGTTATTCTACATTCACAATAAGTTTTTGTCCCTACATCAACATTTCATACAAATTATCAAGAATGTCTTTTAGTTTTGTGGCAAAACGAAAAATCATACAATATTTGCTCTAAATTTCAAGAAAACATCATTTCAAAATACACGAAAAAAAAGCCTTTCGTAATTCAGCATTCTGAAATTATTTTAAGACTTTCTACGCTAAGCTTACGAGTACCATAAATGATTTGGAAAGAAATTGTAAATAATCTCGGACAAAGGCTTCTTTAAGGAGAATTTATTTAGAAAACAAATAAAAGAAAGGACGTATTTTTAAGACCACCATTTCTGTTTTCTCTACCAAATAAATATGGAGTTTGGGATCAGAAGTTGGAAATCCCTTTGCAATTTCAAATAAGCCCCCTTCGTGGAAAATTTTATGTATCCTCAAACAAAAGCACCTTTCAGTTTAGCGGAGGTTTCCAGGAATGTTGCATTACAGCGAATGCAGGGATTCGGAAATAAATTTCCCGAGCTTATGAAACGGCAAAAATTTCGTTTTAGATTAAAGGATTTGTAATCTACCCTCTTACGTTAAGTTCTGGAGAGGAAAAATACATTGATATAAAAGTGATATATATATATGAACAATATTTTTCTAGCATCATGATTTGTTTTAATATAAAAATATGTTTTTATAAATGGGTGATATTAGCTGAAAGCGTAATACACACACAAAAAGAAATGAATCACAATTCAATTTAAGTGATTGTTTCGATATTATGTCTTTGAAATTTGTTTTAACAAATTTTGATCATAATAGTTGTTTATTGGAATTATATTTAAAATAAAACAATAAAAATGATGAAAGTACATGATTCCTGAAGTCATTTGAAATTAGAATGATAAATAGGCAGCAAATTTAGCATTATATAGGGTGCACCACAGTTATTATACTGTTATTACAATTTGGAAGAAAATACCATAAAACATCCTAATATCCACACCTGGCATTTGGGAGATGTTCTCCTCGAGGATGGGAGGCTTGATAGCAAATTGACTTGCGCTCTGGCCTTTGGAACCATAGGTTTCGGTGCGAATCCTGGAGGTGGCATGAATGTTTGTGAGTTGTTCGGAATCCACGTTAAACTGTACTATTACAGATACAGAAAACTTCCAAGAAAGAAGTAAAAAGCATTAAACTACCTCTCAATTATTTATAATTTTTCAAAACAAGGTTAAACAATATTATTACTATAAAAATTTCTATAAAACCTTAATATTTCTTTAATACATTAGTTGTGAATTTTATTTAAATTATTTCATGTATTTTCAAATTATTTCATATATTTTCGTGTTCAAATTTTCAAGCAATTAGAATGTTTCTGTTATATTTTTGTTACGTATGAGAAAAAAAAATTATAAATTATATAAGCGAAAAACATTCGATTATATATTCAATTATTTTATTGAATTATTGATTATTTTATTATAAGAAATACAAGGAAATAACAAGCTCAAAACCATTACATCAATACCGACATCCATTTTATGTTTATTTAATTAAAGATTACATTGAATCTTTAAAATAAGATTCCCATTCGAAATGTAGAAAACAAATGCAAACTTTAAATTACGGTTATCAACATGATAAACAAGTAACATAAAAAAAAAAAAAAAATTTAAGTCAATTCCTACTTTTTTTCACTGTATTGCAGAAAGTCCTTTATAAATCACTTTCATTCATTTTTTGAAGTTTATCTGGCGCCATCTATTGTTAGATATATGGAATTTAAATGTAAAAAAATAAAATTAATTAATTAAATTTAATTACTGAATTAATATTTGAAAAAACTGTATTAACATCCAGTGACATCCCCTACAAGTTCCAAAAAAATTTATTTGAACTTGAGTGGATGAATAAAAAGTATTTTATGAACGATTGAAAATTTGAACACGATATATATAGGGAGAGTGAAAGCTAATAGAAGGAATTGAAATTACACTCTCAATGGAAATAAAAAACCACCTCACGGCCTTGTTTTTCGTCGAACAACAGCTCTCCTCTCTAACTTCCATGCGAAATAAGGGGCAAGAATAATACCTTCTTCTTCTATTAGAGCTGTTGGCCTAAAAAATGGCCTACCATTTTTGTTGCTTGTTGCCAGATTCGATGGTTGCTCTTTTTTTTTTTTTAGTTTAAGATTTTTGTAAATAATATAAAAATTATTTATTTTACGAAACATAATAAGTACATCTTTCACAACATTTTTGCAAGTGAGATAAAGATAAAGGCATGATTTAAATTATTTTTTCTATTTTAAGATTCTGAAATTCTAAGTGTTATTATTCGATACTCACGTTTATCCTTCTTCAGTAAATATTTTTTAATGTGGCTTTGATCTTTGTGAAGGTTAAGAATGATAATAATTTATAACTTTTAAAATCAAAGTTAAACAATAAAATTACAATAAAAAATTCTATGATACCTTCATATTCTTTTAATACATTTATTAAGAATTATATTTAAATTTCTGATGTATTTCCAGGAGAACCAATTAGAATGTTTCTGTTATTTTATTTTGTTACTTATGAGAAATTTTTTTTTTTTTAATTATGTAAGGTAAAAAACATTCTATTTTAAATTCAATTATAAGAAATACAAGGAAATAACACTCTCAAAACCATTCATCAATACAAATATCCATTTTGCATTTAGGTAATAAAAGATTACATTGAATCTTTAAAATAAGATTCTCAAATTCCCAAGAAGTAAAAAATATATTAAACTATCTGTCAATAATTTGAAATTTTCAAATCAGACAGTTAAGCAATGTTATTATTACACAAAAATTGCTATGAAACGTCAATATTTTTATAGTATATTAATTTTGAATTAGATTTAAATTTTTCATGTATTTTCAGAAGGACCAATTATAATGATTTTATTATTTTTTGTTACATATCATAAAAATAAATATTATAATTGAAAAAACATTCTATTTTATATTCTATAAGAAATACAAGGAAATAAGACTTTCAAAACCATTTCATCAATACAGACGTCTATTTTGTTTTTAGATAACAAAAGATTACATTGAATCTTTAAAATAAGATTCTCAAAATCACATACGAAATGTAAAAAACAAATGCAAACTTCAAATTACGACTCTCAATATGATAAATTACACTTTCAATGCAAATAAAAAACAACTTAGTGCCTTATTTTTCGGCGAACAACAGCTCTCCATGTGAAATAAGGGACGAGAATAATACCTCCTTCCATTAGAGCTGCTGGCCTAAAAAATGGCCTCCCATTTTTGCTGCTTGTTGCCAGATCCGATGGTTGCTCTTTTTGTTCGAAAGCCGACTTTATCCCACGTGACATATGCTTTCCCAGGATGGTGTTAGTGCGTCGGACAGACAGACGCGATTTCAAATCCTTCTTGTGTTCTTTTTCTTAAAACATTCTTCTTTATTCAGGAGGGAGATTCTTTTTCCAGGCAGAAGTTTCTATTGCCCTGGCGAAGGAGAGAATGTTTTTTTTTTTTGTGTGTGTGTGTTCAGGTGTTTTTTTCCACTCGAGATGCTTGTTTTTTCGAGCAAATGTTTGCTCTAATTTTTCTCTTTCTTTAGGGTTTTACCTTAAGATGGAAGGATTTTATAGAGTTTCAGAAAATGTGAAGGAGAGGGATCAAGTATAAAATTACATTTACATAAGTCTTAAAGTGTGTTAGCTGTGGAGGACATTTGGGAAACAGTATATCAAGAATTAGTAAAGTAAAAGTTTTTACAGTGCCCTTAAAAAATGCCATTAACACATTAACAAATAATTACGATTTATAATTAATGCAATTAAAAATTTATTATTATTACAATGCCAATAAAGATGTATTGAAATGATAGTAGATATTTTTTTGTTCTAATCCAGCTGTCAGACACTTAGACAATTGCCTTAAGGGAGCGCTGCACTGACGTTACTTACTTAGCACTACTCAGGAGGTGCGTGTAGCTTGAAGCTAAGCTACGGAAACGAGTAACAATACCTCGGCAACGCTCTATGATCCTGTTAGACCGGCAACAAAAAGTTTTTACAATGCCGGCTTAAAAGTCGATTCGAACCACTACAAACATCCATGGCACTGCCAGGACTCGAACCCGAAACCTATGGTACCGAGCGCTAGCCAATGGGCCATTTAGGCCCCAGTTTAAACAATACAATTAATATAAAAAATTCTACGAAACCTTAATGTTCTTTTAATACATTAATTAAGAATTATATTTAAATATTGTATGTATTTCAGGAGAACCAAATAGAATGTTTCTGTTATACTTCGTTACATATGGGGAAAAAGTATTAATTATATAACTGAAAAACATTCTATTTAGTATTCAATTACAAGAATACAAGGAAATAACACGCTCAAAACCATTACATCAATACAGACTTCCATTTTGTTTTTATGTACAACATTGAATCTTTACAATAAGGTTGAATCATTAAAATAAGGTTCTCAAAATCACATTCGAAATGTAGAAAACAAACGCAAACTTCAAATTACGGCCCTCAATGTAATAAATGACACTCTCAATGCAAATAAAAAACACCTTAGTGCCTTGTTTTTCGGTGAACACCAGCTCTCCATGCGAAATAAGGGTACAAGAATAATACCTCCTTCCATTAGAGCTGCTGGCCTAAAAAATGGCCTCCCATTTTTTGCTGCTTGTTGCCAGATTCGATGGTTGCTCTTTTTGTTCGAAAGCCGACTTGATCCCACGTGACATATGGATCCCAGGATGGTGTTAGTGCGTCGGACAGACAGACGCGATTTCAAATCCTTCTTGTGTTCTTTTTCTTAAAACATTCTTCTTTATTCAGGAGTGAGATTTTTTTTTTTTTGCAGGCAGAAGTTTCTATTGCCCTGGCGAAGGAATAATGTGTTTTTGTTTTTTGATGTTCAAGTTTTTTTTTTTTTTTCCACTCGAGATGCTTTTTTTTCGAGCAAATGTTTGCTCTAATTTTCTCTTTCTTTAGGGTTTTACCTAAGATGGAAGAATTTTATAGAGTTTGACGAAAATGTGAAGGAGAGGGATCAAGTATAAAATTACATTTACATAGGAGTTTTAAAGTTTGCCAGCTGGGGAGGGTATTTGGAAAACAGTATATCAGGAATTAGTCAAGTAAAAGTTTTTATACAGTCCATAAAAATTCCATTAAAAATGTATTATTATTACAAAGATGGATTATTATTGCAATGCCATTAGAAATGTACTGAAATTGATAGCAGCTATAATGGACTACTTATGTCAATAGAATTTCAAACATTTCTTAAATTTCATCTCCAGATTATTTGTTTGTAAATCATAGCTATTTTATAATTTAGTTACATGAATAACTTACAAATATTAACATTTATTATTTATAAGTATACTATATTTATTTTAAGAAAATTGTTAAACAAAAATTTAAAAAAATATTTATAACATTGCATTCATTACATTTATAAAATTGTTGATTTTTAATATTACTTAAGGGACCTGATGGCCGAGTGACTGGTGCTCGGGGCCGCCGGTTTCGGGTTCGAGTCCCGGGGGGTCCCATGAATGCTTTTAGTAGTTCGGAATACACCTTAAAACTATACGCCCCGGACTAATATGACTTTTGGGCATAGGGATGACAATCCTACCCGTAAAAAAAAACGAAGATATCTCCTGTCTCGAAATCTGCCAGTAGGCTATCTTGTTTATCAATTTTAGAAAAGAAATTAAAGGTAGAATTTTTAAAGATGCATAGACCCAAGTCTGAGGGCATTGCTAACAGCCCACATGATCATATATTTTTATTTTAAAATATATGATAAATAATTAAAAAGGCTTCTTATATTTTAATGAAATATATATGTAGATTTAATTTTAATGTAAACATAAGATGTGATTTTTGCTCCTATACAATAAAAATGAAGTACTTACTTATTATATAAAAACTTACGATTTATTCTTGTTTATTATAAATTTATAGTCAGATTCTATTGTCAATAACGCTAGATATGGAATAAAATACTTTTTAAAATTATTTATTATTTATTTCCATTTTACACACATATAAAATTTTCAATTCTGTTCACTAACTAGACATCAAACATAAGCAAATGTTTATTTCAAAACTGTATAACAAAAGTAATTGCCAAGAACATATTGGATTTCAAAATTTCATTTAATAAAGTGTTTTTGTACTGATAATGCAAAGCAAATAATCAATGTGCAAATCTACTTGGATTTTACTCTTAATTTCCTTTTTTTCTTTTCTGGACGTTTTCTAATTAAGTAATAATGATCTAAGAAGGAACTTGCCTTCAACAGGTCTATGCATTCAGGTTATCAATATTATAAGCAGAATTATTATTTTGGTAGTCAATTCACATTTTTACGCAGTTGCTAAGGCAATAATAGTTATGTTTCAGGAATATTATTTATATTTTTAATAAATGAAGTTAAATTTTTATGTTTTTATAATGTTGTTTATCTTGCAAGTGTTAAAAGTTATTCCGATATCTAATTCAGTTTTACGCTTATAGATTTATAAATGGAAATTTAAAATTGAATTAGTATCAATATTGCGAAAAATTATTATTTGATTCTTTAGTACATCATTTTTAAAGAGTGTTTAGTCTTATTATTAATGAAACCAGTAGGTTATATATTAAAATTAGATTTTCCAAATTAGTTACGGAACTTTTATTAACAAACATCAACTTCAAACTGCTCATAATTTGCTTTCAGAGCTTAGTATTTAAATTCCCTTATAATATAAATACCTTACAGAGAATACAAATCTTAATTAAACTATTATAACCCTAAAGAAATTGGCAAAACATTCCGGGTTTGCAAGATTGGCAACTTCCTTAGGGTTACATGATTCTAGATTTCAACAGAAATATTTTTTTTGTAAAATAAGAACAGAAATATAGTTATATATGTATAATTTTTTAATGATTATTTCGAGGTAGTGTAGATTAATTCGAGATTATTCGATAAAAATTTCTTATTAATTCCCTCATGATTTTGAATAAGTGTAAAAATATTTTCTGTTCTTTTGTTATTTAATTTAAGTGTGTATTAAAGATCTATTCATCATCAACAACATCAGCACAACAGCCACATGGTAGGCCAAGGCCATCTGCCTACTGGAAAATTCCTAAACATGATAGGTTTTTTTTTAAGGGGTAGGCTATACAGTCATGTTAGACTGGGACCTACGGTTTAAAGATTTTTACACTTTTTTACTACGGATTTCGAAACACTACGAACATCCATGGCACCGTCGGGATTTTAACCCAAAACCTGTGATCCCCAGAGCGATTGTCATTCAGCCACCAGGCCACAAGATCTATTCAGGTATTATATTTTTACTCAAAATATTTATAACAATCATTAGAGCATGCTAAACAATCATTAAAAAACATTGATTATAATCTTGTGAATTTCAATGAAAAAACATTTATTTCAACTTATAAAAATAATATGTATTATATATGAAAAGAAATTTTATACTATATATTTTTGTGAGAGTTAATGGTATATCATAGTAAAATAAAATCAATATTAATTTTTTTCTTTTGGAAAATTAACGATTAAATGTATCAGATAGAATGGATGAATGAAAATGTATATCAAATAGAAAACGATTTTGATAAATCTTGATAAAAAAAATGTTCTGAGGGGAAAATAATTTTTTTCACTTTATATTTAATGGATTCTATCAATATTAGTAGATTACGTTATATATTATAATTAGATTTTCCAAATTAGTTTTGGAATTTTTTACTAATGACTTCAAACTGTTTATAATTTGCTTTCAGTACATGGCATTTAAATTCCTTCAGAGCATACAAATCTTAATTAAACTATTGTAACCCTAAGAAATTGGCGGAACATTGGCGATACATTTCGGGTTGCAAGATTGGCGACTTCCTCAGGGGTACAGGACTCTAGATTTCAACTGAAATATTTTTTTTTTTTTCAATAGATAGAAACCTATAGGAATATGTTCTGTTGTCTTTTATATATATTTATATATATATAAAAGATACGTATTACAGTTTAATATGAAATTATTCGATAAAAATTTTGGAATAATTCGGTCATAAGCGTAAAAATATTTTTCTGTTATTTTTCTAATTAATTCTAACTTTTTTGTCAGCTAATTTAAATGCGTGTTCAAAAATTTAAATTTAAATTCGTATGATTATCAAGCTATTATATTTATCACTCAGAATATTTATACCAATTATTAGAGCATGACAATAAATCATTGAAAAACAGAGAATATAATTTTTGTGAATGCCGATGAAAAACATTTATTTCATCTTTTAAAAATAGTATGCATTATAGACTAAAAGAAATTTTATGCTACATATTTTTTGTGAGATAATTAATGATTTATCATAGCAAAAACCGATTAACGATTAAATGTATCAGATGGAATAGATGAGTGTGAAAATGTATAGCAAATGCAAAAGGATTTTGATAAATCTGGATAAAAAAAAATTTCTGAGAAAGGAAAATAAATTTTTCATTTTATATCCAATGGATTCTATCAAAGTCTTTCAGCATCTAATTACTTTGTTGAGTTTTAAATACATCCCACCAGGGAGGAATGTGCAATTAAATGTTCGATGATCACTTGATATATGACGAAGAACTTCAGCCAGATAATTACCATGAAACTTAATTGCATTTCTTCATTAAAGTATCGAAGTGGAAAGTTGGAACATGTAATAGGTTAATCGTATTTTACGCCAGTGTGGAATAATTAATATAAGAGTTTTGAAGCTTTTTATGAAAAATAAAATAAAATTTCTTTTCTTGGAAAGTTCAAGTTTGTTACTTCTTGTGTGCTTGAAAATTCTAAAGAGGTCAGACAAAAAATAAAATAAAATAGTGGGATAGAGAAATTAACTATTCTAGAAAAAGTTCATAATTATTTCAGCTTAGTTAAGGCAGCATTTTTCAAACAGAGCTTCTGTTGTTTAGATTAATTAAAAATAATTTGTTTAACTGTATTCTAATTATTTTTCTTGTAAAACATTTTCAAAAATGTACGTGCAAGGGAGCTTATTTCTTTTGTTAACTAAATTGCCAGAATGAATAAAATAACTTCCATATAATTTTTTAACAGTCGGATGTTTGTACATTTATTTTATTGTACAATTAAGTTATAAAGACAATTATTTTTGTATTCTGTTTTTGTTATTTAATTAAATTTTGCATTAAAAACCAAGTTCTTTTTTTTCCTTTTAATGAGATTTTCGGCAAAACATAAAAACATTATTCTTGCTTATTAAAAATTATTATTATAGCATATAAATTTTTATTCTTGATTATGGGTTATTATAATACTAAATATCTTTCTAATTTTTTTTATTATTGTCAATTATAATCAAAATTATTTAACGTAATTATTTTTTAGAAATTCGATGTGTTGCATATAAGTTGATTTAAATTACAAAAAAAAAAAAAAAACTAATGTTAGGCTAAAAAGGTAAAATTTTTTATGTCTGTTAGAATACTTTTTACCTGATTTAATTTTTTTCAATACTAATAGTATTTCTTTATTAAAAGGTGATTATTATAAATATTTTATTTATAATTATAACAGAAAAACTGAACTAATCATATACTAGTAAACATCAAAAAAACCCTCAAAAACAAAGGAATCTTTAGCAGTATTTAAAGTTTTCTAATTCATAAAATTCTGAGTGGGTTAAAAATTTGGATAATTATTGTTAATCTTTTTTAAAAAAGAAATTTAAAATTAACGCTATTTATCAGATTATGTAGAAGCTCCCAAGTCCAAAACTTAGTCCCCAAAGCTTATGTACAAGTTCATTCAAGGTCCATAAACTAATTCTTCCAAAACTCTAGTCAGAAGTTGCTGTAGAGATATGTACATTGAGATATCTAAATCACAGAGAATTATGATTAAACTGTAACAATATGCCATAGGTATGTCATTAGTGAAACCAAAGAATGTCACATAAACAAAACAAACTGCATAAGCACCTTTTCTGATTGCATATATATCCGCTATTTTTACATCAACATAATGTATAATAGTAAGAGAATTAAAGCTTTTTGTTAAAGAGGTGTAATGCAATATTGGATAAAGATGGAATGTCAAAAGTACACAGATTTCCTCAAATGTTTTGCAAGGAATTTAGAAAACTAAAATATTATGCTTAATTCCTTATGACGGATATAAAAAGGAGTTCCATGTCCTCTCCACTAATGATTCATATTTAACCACAAGATTCGTGATAGCATCAAAGAATAGTAAATTTTAGTGGATCTTTTCCCTAAATCTTAAGCAATAAAAGAGGGGGGGGGGGGCAATCAACTTGTGATTCTTAGAAAAAATGGATCTCTTTATAAATTTAATAAACTTAATTTTATTTTCATTTACGAAAACGTTCATAAATATCTCAACACTCACTTTTAGATGAATTATTGGGTATATATATATATATATAACACCCCTTAATTTTTTAATACTCTGATGTTTGTAAATTTATTATTATTAAAAATTACTCTAAAAGTGAAATGTGTTACATAACATATGTGTTTGTCCAAAATAATCATAAAATTACTTTTTATTCTTCCCCTGTGAAAACCGTTTAGAATTATTCTAACTAATTTAAGACAATTTGATGCATTTCGTTTTGTAAAATCTTATTTTCATTAACCTGACTTCTAATTTTCCGTGACATCATTGTTGCTGATTCATTGAATTATATTATGTGAAGCAGATAATATTATATCTTGCGATTTTTTATCGATTGGTTTGTACACAAGATTGTGTTTATATCGAAGAACAGTAACAAAAATAGACCAATCATTATAATAATAAGTCATATAGTTTCATCAGTGAAAACTGACCTAATTTGTTAATTTAAACGAATTAAATTATTTCAAAAAATTATGTGTCACAGACTCGATAATTCAAGGTCTTTCACCGCCAGAATCGCCTTTTCATTTTCAAGTTAACGTGGGTGCTTCCTAATTCCCGCCTGTATTTTCTCGGTTCATCTGAAATCACGCGACTCTCATTGTCTGCTGTCTTTTTCCAAAATGAAGGACGAGGAAATGCGACCCGTGCACAACAGGGAGAAGACTCTTTTCAAAGACTTCATGCGTTGTCCATTCAATGTGAAATTGCGAATCGCTGTAAATCCCTCCTCCCACAACGGCTACAGAAAAGAGTATCATGAAATATTCATTGTTTTACATTTCGGTTCCGTTCTGAAGATTGAAGGCGCTGGAACTTCCTGCGGAAGGAAGACGGGCCGCTGAATTTTTGTTCCATTCCACTTTCCCAGTTTTCTTTTATATTTTCCCCGCGAAAAGTTATTGGCGCAGATTTGGCGTGTTATTTGCTTTTAAAGGTAAAAGTTTTGAAGATAAATCTTTGAAACGAATCCATTCGAGAATTAATACTAATTATTCTGTTGAATTGAAACGAGCTTTATCATACACGGTTTTCATTTATCATAGCTGTTAATGAATATGCAGATTATTTAAAATTTTTGAGGTATGATAAAGATGGTTTGAATACCAAAAATGAATTCAGCCCCCGAGATCCGAAAGAGAACTATTTTCGCCAATCGTTGCCTATTTAGTCTTAGAAACCAATTAAGATACTACCTAATTAACAGAAGAACTAAAAGTTTACTGTACAAAACTCTTATAACATCAATGTTAACATATGCGTCTGAAACATGGTCACTAACAGCAGGAGAGGAAAAAATGTTGGTAATCTTTGAAAGGGTAATGCTATGAACTATTTCTGGTGGTATCAATGACAATGGAAATTGGCAAAGAAGATACAATTTTGAACTTTAGAAATTTTTTAGAGATATTGACATTCTAAAATTTTTTAAATTGGACAGAAGGAGATGGGCTGGTCATCTCATGAGAATGGAAAGTGATAGATCTGCTTTGAATGTTTTCAATGAAATTCCTTTTGGATAATGACCAAGGTGAAGACCGAAAAAGAGATTTGTCGACTGTTTAGACTCTGATTTTAATAGTGATTAAGATAAAAAACTAGACGTCCACGGCCAAGAGGAGAACAACCTGGCTGGATCTTTTAAAGAAGGCCAAGGCCCACAACGATCTCTCGAGCCAATTTATGATGATGAGAGACGATTTAAGGATTTTAATTATTTATATTTAGTATATAATTCATCATCATCAACACGACAGCCGAGGATGAACCAAGGTTTGATGTTGAATTAACGGCATATTTGTAAATTAAAGATAGTAATTTCATACAATTATTATTAATCTGGTGTACAGTTTGTAATCAGAAGTTAGTCATATCTCAAGTATATGAAGTGGAATTTGCATAATTGAAATTTTTAAAGAGGGATCTCTTCAGTGGCATCTTTTAATATTATTTCACTTTTTTTTTTAATTTATCTTTTGTATGTTTGATAGATTTATAAAAATAAAAAAGCTCTAGTTTTTTTTTTATATACTTAATCCACTGATCTACGAGTAGCTCAAAAGTCAATATGGAAAGTCCAGAAAAAAATTAATTAAAATGAATGTTTTTAATACATTAATTTTTGAAATTTTTGGTTTATTAATTTAATCAAAAAGTATGTAAAGTCTTTTTTCTCATCGTAGGCTCTGCAACAAAACAAGAATACGTACAGGATGTGTAAATAAAAACGCAAATATTTATTGGGACAATCGCATCATGTTAAAAACTTTAGGACTTAATACTAGAATAACATTTGTTGTCATACATTTTATGTTAATCATCATAATAAACATCTTCTTCCGAGTTATCTAAATCTGAATTTTGATCTCGACTAATTGTTCTTATTATCCTGTAAAAATTCGTGCTTTATTGAATATATATGCTTTTAGTAAAATCGTCCGGAATTTTGTCAGTTTGTTTCTTTTGAAATTATTCTACCATTAGGGATACAATAATAGTTGATATATATTTTTTAAGATTGTTGGCCTACCTATGTTTTTTTCAATGTCAGTTACATGAAAGGTATAATCATCGTCATCACCATCAAGCTCGACAGCACAGAGTAGGCCAAGGCTTTCCTTTGAAGAGATTTCCATGCATTCCTTTAGGTGACAATGGTCCTCCAACCCTTAACCTTAGTACAGCAAAATCTTTTTCAACTGAATCTATCTATGTCAAATCGGGTCATCCTCTTCCTTTTTTTGTAGTATGGCTTTTGCCAAAATGAGCCTGTTTACTGATTTAGATCATTTCTTCTAAAATGCATGCCCAGCCCAGTTTAATTTATTGATTGATCTTAATAAATTTTATATTGTCTGGGCCTATAGCATTTATAAACTTCTGCGCTGTGCCATCTTCTGCAGCAATTACCTTCCTAATACTGACAAGAATAGCCCTTAAAATTCCCACTCAAAAACCCAAATATTAGTATATAATTGGCTTAGTTAAAAATATAGTTGTCTTTAAGAAAGATTTTTGTCTTCTCTTTTCCGAAAAAAGTATATACACAAGTATATAATAAAAGTTTTTTGTGTTTGATAAAAGTATATCTCGAAAAAAAAAGTATATTTAACAAACACAATAAAAAAGAAACCCGCCAAAAAAATAAAAGGCTATCAAATTGTTTTATTAATAATTTATTTATTTTTGATTTTAATTTTTTATTGTTGATTTACATTGGCAAGGCTTGTGTTCAAGTTATGCATACCACGATCAACACAGACTAGCGAGCGATAAATGTCATTGTTATAAAAACTTTTATTAAAGACTGAAAGTTAAATTAAAGTAGAAAGTTTTCCTAAACATATATTAAATAACTGAATTAAGTATATAATATTTAAATGAATGTTGTAAATAATTAAAACAGTATAAAAAAAATATGCTGTAGCAATACCCAGCAAAATTTTTATAGCATCAAAATTAAGCTATGAATTTGAAAGCAATTTTTTCAATGCCATTTAAATTTTCTTTTGGTATAAAAGGATGGTTTATTATTTAATTAACTTTTATAAAGAGTGATTATTTTTATAATTTCTTACCTGATTTGCCTACTTTGAAAGCAAGTATTAAATATTTTATTTCTCCTGTTATAAAAGATAATCAAGTTATATCTTTTCTTCGATATAAATTAATTCTTTTGATGATATAAAATAATTTTTTTGTCCAAATTCCCTATTGAGCTCATAAAGTTTGGTAAATTATGTTCAAAAATATATCACATTAAATTGATTGTTTATATAATGTATCTATTTTAAATTCATGAAAGCAATGCATACGAAAGCAGAATGGCATACTAAATTCAAAGCAATAGCCTATTTGGCATTTGTTAAGATAATTCAATCTTACTATTTGCAATCTTTGTGTAAATGCCCATCACAAATCACTTACAGAGGAAATCGTGGCTTGTGTGTTCACACTGCGTTAACTCTTTGTTGGTAGGTTCAGTTAACAAACTGGAAACACCAGCCTAAACGAGCTCTTTTGTCGTGATAGGAGAAGGATTCGCGTCAGTTGTTCTGTCATGTGTCAACTGTCTTCCCGATACTCTCTTCTCAAAGGATAACTAGAGGTCCTACGAGAGTTAGGAGGGATTAAATTGCATGTTTGGTGTTAGGTATTACAATTAAATTCAGTCTCATATTTGTTGATAAAATTATAAAATTTCTGAGGCAAATGCAGGTGAGCGCATCAGAGTTATATTGTTTGCATTAAAATCTCAATTTAGTTTTAGGCATCTTTCGTTTAAACAACGATTTTAATTAACTAGGATAGACAGAATTGTGAAATTTAATCAATTTTTGTTTATATACGTCGATTTCAATGGTATTATCTTCTATACGTTACTGCAATTTTCAAAATTATTTCTCTGAAATTTTATTATGTTAATTTGCATTTCAGAAGCTGTCTTCAAAAATCTCTGACTTAGCGGAGGAATAAGTTTCCAAGCATTTTGCAAATATGTTGTTCTAATGCAGCTATCAGTACAGAGACAGTTGATCTTTATGTCATAAGCAACTATACTGTTATGCATTTTGCACTACAGGGGGCACGTGTAGCTTAAAGATATGCTACGGTCGCTAGTAACACGCTAGTAGCGCTAACCTGTCGGCCGTTAGTGCCCTCATTTAGAAAATATTCTTCCTAAATATTTTGTGTATTTTTAAATAAAGCGCTTATCAAATACAACGCCAAGCCATCTCAAAATTATGATCTAAAATGCTTGGTAAAATACGTTATTTCCATAGTTATTTTACAAATATGGCTTGTTCTGCATCAACATTTTCATGAAAAATTACCAGAATTTTTTTAGTTTTGTTGCAAAATGGAAAATTGTATCAAGCAAACATCATTTTTAAACATTATTTTCTAGTTATTCGGTCTTTCAGAGCTATTTATATATAAATATAACAATGTTATAATTTTGCCAATATTTAAATTAGAAAATTTATTAACCTTCTTGAATTTAAAGCTTATTTAAAAATATTTACCATACATTTAAAAATATTCTTATTAAATTTC
The DNA here is from genome assembly GCA_021605095.1 of Caerostris extrusa. Lineage (NCBI taxonomy): Eukaryota > Metazoa > Arthropoda > Arachnida > Araneae > Araneidae > Caerostris > Caerostris extrusa. The sequence continues at coordinate 37,190 of BPLR01009182.1, forward strand.
ATGCACATTTTTAAATAAATCTCTTTCAAATAACTGAACATCGTTATTTTACAGTATGGCTTGTTACATCAACATTTCACGAAAAATTATCAGAATTTTAGTTTTATTGTAAAACAGAAAATCGTACAATATTTGCCGGAAAATTCTAGAAAAACATCATTTTAAAATACACAGAGAGAGAGAGCCTTCGTAAATCAGCATTCTAGAATTATTTTAAGACTTCCTACGCTAAGCTCAAGAGTACCATAAATGATTTGGAAAGAAATTGTAAATAATCTCGGACAAAGGCTTCTTTAAAGGGGAATTTATTTGAAATAAATAAAAGAAAGGACGTATTTTAAGACCACCATTTCTGTTTTCTCTACCAAATAAATATGGAGTTTGGGATCGCAGTAGTTGGAAATCCTTTGCAATTTCAAATAAGCCCCCTTCATGGAAAATTTTATGTATCTGCAAACAAAGCACCTTCCAGTTTAGTGGAGGTTTTCGAATGTTGCATTACAGCGAATGCAGGGATTTGGAAATAAATTTCTGAGCTTATGAAACGGCAAAAATTTCGTTTTAGATTAAAGGATTTGTAATCTACCCCTTACGTTAAGTTCTGGAGAGGAAAATACCTTGATTAAAAGAGGTATATATGAAAAAAATATTTTTCTAGCATCATGATTTGTTTTTAGCATTGAAATATGTTTTAGAAATTTATGATATTAGCTGAAAGTAACACACACACTCAAAAGAAATGTGAAACACAATTTAATTACAATTCGATTAAGCGACTGTTCTTGAAATTATGTCTTTGAAAATTTGTTTTAACAATTTTGATTATACTAGTTGTTCATTGCAATTATACATACCTTTTTTTCGTGGGGGTGGGGGGATGGAACTAACCAATTCATTTCATATCATCAGTATAGATATGCTCCCACACGTTTCAGCAAACAGTTTTATATGGTATCTACAACTGCTCCCTAATTGCACCGAATTTTTAACTTAAATTATTTTTTATTTTTTTAATTTGTTATCTTACTTTATTTTATTTTAAGTATTTTCAAGTTGTCAGAGTACTCGGATTTCACTCTTAGATTGTTTTGTTGTTGTTTATAGTTGTCACTTCTAATAATCGTGTGTAGAATATTGATGCTGTTATTTTCATCAAATTATCAAACGCGATGAGTTCAGTGACTTTACTACTGTGTCCAAAAAGTAAAACCAATTTTCCATTTAAATTTTTCAGACATATGGCATTTCAACTTTTTTTCTTTTTTAAGTTGTTGGTTGGCACTGTCCTTTACATCTGTGTGAAATTTCACGTCAAAATATTTATTAATATTAACAAGTCAATTCCTTAAACATTAAGTCTAAAATGGAATATTTAAAGTGTTTTCTCAACAGCAAACTATTACTTTTTAGTATTTGCTGAAGAGGTACAAAAATATTCAATACTTTTTATAGCTAAAATATTAATTATTCGTTTTAATGGAACCTATAAAAGGATAATAATCATTTTGTTATTTCATTAAACTATAATAGATAAAATTTTCGATTAATATATTATATATATTTTGGGAATAATAAAAAAATTATAAATTTTACGAAAGCATTAAATATAACAATATAAGTACTCTTTTCTCAACATTTTTTTGCAAAAGTGATATAAAGACATGTTTTAAACTATTTTTTTCTACTTTAAGATCCTGAAATTCTAAATATTAATATTTAATACTGAACTTCAGTAAAAATGTTTTAATGTGGTTTTTGTTCTTTCTGAAAGTTAAAATTCAGAAAATTTTCCAGAAAGAAGTAAAATATATTAAGCTATTTGTCAATAATTTGAAATTTTCAAATCAAATAGTTAATCAATGTTATTATTATACAAAAATTCCTATGAAACGTTAATATTTTTATGGTAAATTAATTTTGAATTACATTTACATTTTTTTATGTATTTTCAGAAGAACCAATTATAATGATTCTACTATTTTTTTTTTACGTATCAAAAAAATATTATAAATTATATAAATGAAAAACATTCTCTTTTATATTCTATAAGAAATATAAGGAAATAACACGCTCAAAACCGTTTCGTTAATACACACATCCATTATGTTTTTATGTAATAAAAGATTATATCGAATCTTTAAAATAAGATTCTAAAAACCCTCAAAACCATTTCATCACTACAAACATCCGTTTCGTTTTTAGGTAATAAAAGATTACATTGAATCTTTAAAATAAGATTCTCAAAATCACATTCGAAATGTAGTATTAATCAAATGCAAACTTCAAATTAGGGCTCTCAATATGATAAATTATGCTCTCAATGCAAATAAAAACACCTTAGAGCCTTATTATTCGGTGAATAACAGCTCACCATGCGAAATAAGGGAACAAGAATAATACCTCCTTCCATTAGAGCTGCTGGCCTAAAAATGGCCTCCAAATTTTTTGCTGCTTGTTGCCAGATCCGATGGTCGCTCTTTTTTTTGTTCGAAAGCCGACTTGATCCCACGTGACATATGCTTTCCCAGGTTGGTGTTAGTGCGTCGGACGGACAGACGCGATTTTTAAATCCTTCTTCTGTTCTTTTTTATTAAAACATTCTTCTTTATTCAGGAGTGAGATTCTTTTTTTTTTTAGGCAGAAGTTTCTATTGCCCTGGCGTAGAGGAGAAATGTGTTTTTGTTTTTTTTACGTGTTCAGGTTTTTTTTTTCCACTCGAGATGCTTGTTTTTTCGAGCAAATGTTTGTTCTAATTTTCTCTTTCTTTAGGGTTTTACATAAGATGGAGGGATTTTTATAGAGTTTGACGAAAATGTGAAGAGAGGGATCAAGTATAAAATTACATTCACATAGGATTCTTAAAGTTTGTTAGCTGGGGAGGGTATTTGAAAAACAGTATATCAGGAATTAGTCAAGTAAAAGTTTTTTGCAGTGCCCATAAAAATGCATTAACGATTGCATAAATGGAATTAAAAATATATTATTATTACAAAGATGGATTATTATTACAATGCCAATAAAAATGCACTGAAATTGATAGCAGGTTTTTTTTTCTAATGCAGCTGTCAAACACCTAAACAGTTGTCTTTGATGCCTTAAGGCAAGCGCTGCACCGAAGTTACTCACTTGGCATTACCCAGGAGGTGCGTGTAGCTTGAAGATAAGCTACGGACGCGGAGTAACAATACCCCCCGCAACGCTCTACGATCCTATTAGACAGTCAACTACGGCTTAAAGTGGATTCCGAACCGCTACAAACATCCACGGCATTGCTGGGACTCGAACCCGAAATCTGTGGTACCGAGCGCTATCCAATGGGCCCTTACGCTCCAGGTCAAACAATACAATTACTAACCAAATAGAAAGTTTCTGTTATATTTCGTTACATATGAGGAAAAAATATTAATTATATAAGTGAAAAACATTATATTTCGTATTCAATTAAAAGCAATACAAGGAACTAACGCTCTCAAAACCATTACATCAATACAGACATCCATTTTGTTTTCATGTAATACAAGATTACATTGAATGTTTAAAAATAATATTCTCAACATCACATTCGAAATGTAGTAGGAAGCAAATACAAACTTCAAATTACGGTCGTCAATGTGATAAATGACACTCTCAATGCAAATAAAAAACACCTTAATACCTTGTTTTTCGGTGAGCAACAGCTCTCCATGCGAAATAAGGGTACAAGAATAATACCTCCTTCCATTAGAGCTGCTGGCCTAAAAAAATGGCCTCCCATTTTCGTTGCTTGTTGCCAAGATCCGATGGTTGCTCTTTTTGTTCGAAAGCCGACTTGATCCCACGTGACATATGCTTTCCCAGGATGGTGTTAGTTGCTCGGACAGACAGACGCGATTTCAAATCCTTCTTGTGTTCCCTTTTTTCTTAAACATTCTTCTTTTTATTCAGGAGGGAAATTCTTTTTTTTAGGCAGAAATTTCTATTGCCCTGGCGAAGGAGAAAATGTGTTTTTTTTTTTTTTTACGTGTTCAGGGTTTTTTCTCCACTCGAGATGCTTGTTTTTTCGAGCAAATGTTTGCTCTAATTTTTCTCTTTCTTTAGGGTTTTACATAAGATGGGAGGATTTTATAGAGTTTGACGAAAATGTGAAGAGGAGGGATCAAGTATAAAATTACATTCACATAGGATTCTTAAAGTTTTGTTAGCTGGGAGGGTATTTGAAAAACAGTATATCAGGAATTAGTCGAGTAAAAGTTTTTGCAGTGCCCATAAAAATGACATTAACGATTGCATAAATGGAATTAAAAATATATTATTATTACAAAGATGGATTACTATTACAATGCCAATAAAAATGAACTGAAATTGATAGTAGATATTCTTTTGTTGTAATCCAGCTGTCAAACACTTCGACAATTGTCTCTGATGCCTTAAGACAAGCGCTGCACCGATGTTACTCACTTAGCACTACCAAGAAATGTAGCTTGAAGCTAAGCTATTAGAACGAGTAACAATACCTCCTCAACGCTTTACGATTCTGTTAGACCGGGACCTGCGGCACAAAAGTGGATTCGAACCACTACAAACATCCATGGCACTGTCAGGACTCGAACCTAAAACCTGTGGTACCGAGAGCTTGGCAATGGGCCGTTTAGGCTCAGGTTAAACCATACAATTACTATAAAAAAATTCTACGAAACCTTAATGTTCTTTTAATACATTAATTAAGAATTATATTTAAATATTGTATGTATTTCAGGAGAACCAATTAGAATGTTTCTGTTATATTCCGTTACATATGTGGAAAAAAAAATTAATTATATAAGTGAAAAACTTTCTAATTTGTATTCAATTAAAAGATACAAGGAAATAACACGCTCAAAACCATTATATCAATTCAGACGTCCATTTTATGTTTAGGGATCAATTGAATCTTTGAAATAGGATTGAGAAAAAAATATAAATTAATGAATGAGAAAATTATGAAAATGAATCAGAAAAAAATATAAATTATGTAAGTGAAAAAAACATTAAATTTTATGTTCAATTGTAAGAAATACAAAGGAATAACACTCTCAAAAACATTACGTCAATACAGACGAATACTTCAATTCAACGAAACCTTTAAGGATATTTTAATACATTAATTAAGAATTATATTTAAATATAGTATGTATTTCCAGGAGAACTAATTAGAATGGTTCTGTTACATATGGGGAAACATATTATAAATTATAAATAAGAGAAAAAAAAATTTATTTTGTATTCAATTATAAGATATAAAAGGAAATAACACGCTCAAAACTCTTGCATCAATACAGACAGCCATTTTGCTTTTAGGTAATAAAAGATTACATTGAATCTTTAAAATAAGATTCACATTCGGAATGTAAGAAACAAATGCAAACCTCAAATTACGGCTCTCAATATGATAAATGACACTTTCAATGCAAATAAAAACACCTTAGTGCCTTGTTTTTTGGCGAACAACAGCTCTCCATGCGAAATAAGGGTACAAGAATAATACCTCCTTCCATTAGAGCTGCTGGCCTAAAAAATGGCCTCCCATTTTCGTTGCTTGTTGCCAGATCCGATGGTTGCTCTTTTTGTTCGAAAGCCGACTTGATCCCACGTGACATATGCTTTCCCAGGATGGTGTTAGTGCGTCGGACAGACAGACGCGATTTCAAATCCTTCTTGTGTTCTTTTTCTTAAACATTCTTCTTTATTCAGGAGTGAGATTCTTTTTTAGGCAGAAGTTTCTATTGCCCTGGCGTAGAGGAGAAAATGTGTTTTTTCCAGGTTTTCTTTTTCCACTCGAGATGCTTGTTTTTCGAGCAAATGTTTGCTCTAATTTTCTCTTTCTTTTAGGGTTTTACCTTAAGATGGAAGGATTTTATAGAGTTTGACGAAAATGTGAAAGGAGAGGGATCAAGTATAAAATTACATTTACATAAGAGTCTTAAAGTTTGTTAGCTGGGGATTGTACTTTGGAAAACAGTATATCAGGAATTAATCAAGTAAAAGTTTTTATACAGTCCATAAAAATTCCATTTAAAAATGTATTAATGGAATTAAAAGATGTAATATTATTACAATGCCAATAAAAATTACTGAAACTGATAGCAGATATTTTTTTTCTGATGCAGCTGTCAAAACTTAGACAATTGCCTTTGATGCCTTAAGGCAAATGCTGCACCGACGTTATTCACTTAGCATTATCCAGGAGGTGCGCATAGCCTGAAGATAATATGGACGAGGAGTAACAATACCCTCGCAACGCTCTACGATCCTATTAGACCGGGACCTACGGTTTAAAGTGAATTTAACCACTGAACTCCGAATTACAAACATTCATGGCACCGCCGGGACCCGAACCCGAAATCTGTGGAACAGAACGCCATAGAGTTATCCACTCGGCCCTGAGGCCCCTTGATACCAGATATAAGGGATTATTTTCGTGAATAAAATTTCAAAATATTTTTATAAAATTTCATCTCCAGATTATTTATTTGTAGATCGTATTTGTTTTTTATAATTCTGTTATATGAATAATTTATAAATATTAATGATTTATATTTAAAATTACACAATATTTGCTTTTAAAGAAAATTGTTAAACAAGTAATTAAAAAAATGTTTATAACATTACATTCATTATAAAATTGTGGATTTTTAATATTATCTAAGAGGTCAGATGGTCGAGTGACTTGCACTCGTTGCCATAGGTTTGGGGTTCGAGTCCCGGTGGTGCCATGAATGCTGGTAGTAGTTCGGAATACGCCTTTAATATTACCTTGTTTATCTATTTAAGACTTGTTTATCAATTTAAGAAAAGAAATTAAAGGTAAAATTTTTAATGATACATAGAGCCGGGTCTGTAGACTTTGCTAATAACCCACAAGACCATACTTTATCTTTTTTATTTAGAAATCTCATATGATAGATAATTAAAAGATATATTAAAGAAATATAAATGTAGATTTGATTTTAATGTTATTTTGAGTTATGATATTTGATATAATAAAAATGCAAGTATTCATTTATTATATAAAACTTATTATTTATTCCTTAAATTTATCGTAAATTTATAGTTAAGTTCTATCGTCAATAATGTTAGCCATGAAATAGAATATCGTTTCTTAGTATTTAATATTTATTTCCATTTTATTGACAAACTAAATTTTCAATTCTGTTCACTAACAAGACGTCAAACTTATGCAAAAATTTATTTCAAGACTACATCACGAAGCTTAAGAAATTGTGAAAACTTATTGGATTTCAAAATAAATAAAACATACCATAAATGTACAATCAGTTTTTCTTTGTACTGATGCAAAGCATACAATCAATGCTCAAACATAATTTGATTTTGACTCTTAATTTCTTTTTAATTTTCTGAAAGTTTTGATACTAAATAATAACTCTGGGAGGACTTGCCCTAAAAAGGTCTATGAATGTTGAAGTTATCCATAGTGGCCAAGCCCAGAATTTGATTATTTTAGTAATTGAAGTCTGACTTTGGCTCCTTTTGTGCAGTTTCTAAAGTAATAAAATAGTTCTTCCATTTCGCCGGTATATTTTTTGAATCTTTTGGCATAAAGGAATCGGCCATTCAGGTCCCAAATTTTTGTTATGTTTTCACCCACCCAAGTACTGCGTGATTATCTTGCAGGTGTTAACGAGAATATTGCAGCATTATGGCCATTGAAGTCATTCCATAGTAGGCAGAATTTAATATTTTAGTAATCAAATATAGTTGCTAAGATAATATAGTTCTGTTTGTAATTTTTATTTGAATATTTGTTATGTTTTTATAATGTTGATTATCTTATATAAAATTTATTTAGACATATATATATACAAAATTTTTACAAATAAGCTTATAGCTTTATAAATAAAATTTAATATTGAATTTGTAACAATATTGCGAAAAGTATCATTTAAATTTTTAGTACGACATCTTAAGAAGTTTTTAGGCTTATCACTGATGAAACCAGTAGATTATGTTATATTTTAAAATTAGATTTTCTAAATTAGTTCTGGAAATTTTTACTAACAACTTCAAACTGTTCATAATTTGCTTTCAATACATGGCATTTAAATTCCCTTATAAAATAAAGACCTGACAACATATGTGAATCTTAACCTTATAACCCTAAAGAAATTGCGAAACATTCAGGGTTGCAAGATTGGCAACTTCCTCAAGGGTACATGACTCTAGTTTTCAACCGAAATATATTTTTTAGTAAATAGCGACAGAAATATAGGTTATATATATAATATATAGATAATAATATATAATATAATTTTTAAAAATATCATTCCGAGGTATTATAGATTAATGCGAGAATATTCGGTAAAAATTTCGGATTAATTCGGTCATGATTTTCAATAAGTGTACAAATATTTTTTTAATGCTTCTTCTAATTAATTCTAATTATTTTGTTAGTTAATTTAAATATTTATTAAGATCTATTCAGGTAATATATTTATTACACAAAATATTTACACCAATTATTAGAGCATGTGGGGTCTGATAGCCGAGAGACTAGCGCTCTAGCAGTCGATGCCACGGGTTTTGGGTTCAAGGCCTGTCGGTGACATGATGTTTGCAATGGTTCGGAATCCTTTTTAAATCGTATGTCTCAATCTAATACGATTGTAGATCGTAGTGCGTAGAACTGGCAAACCTTTCCCTAAAATGAAAACATCGAAATCTGACAACAGGTAGACGGCTTTGGCACACTATGATGAATTGCCAATTATGAAGAAGGAGGTTAGAGCATGCCTTTAAATGATTAAAAACATGGAATATAATGTTATAAATGTCAATGAAAAAAAATTATTTCAACTCATAAAAATAGTACGCATTATAAATTAAAAGCAATTTTATATTATATATATTTTTTGCAAGAGTTAATGGTATACCATAGCAAAATGTAATCGATATTAATTTTTTTCTTTTGAAAATTAACGATTAAATGTATCAGAGGTAATGGATGAAGTGAAAATGCATAACAAATATGAAACGATTTTGAGAAATCTGGATAAAAAAATGTTCTGAGAAAGAAGAATAAATTTTTTTCACTTTATATCCAATGGATTCCATCAATGTTTTCAGTATCGAATTACTTTGTTGAGTTTTAAATACATCCCACCAGGGAGGAATGTGCAATTAAATGTTCGATGATCACTTGATGTATGACGAAGAACTTCAGCCAGATAATTACCATGAAACTTAATTGCATTTCTTCATTAAAGTATCGAAGTGGAAAGTTGGAACATGTAATAGGTTAATCGTATTTTACGCCAGTGTGGAATAATTAATATAAGAGTTTTTCGAAACTTTTTATGAAAATAAAATAAAATTTCTTTTCTTGGAAAGTTTTGGTTTTTTACTTCTTGTGTGCTTGAAAATTCTAAAGAGGTCACATTAAAAAATAAAACAGTGGGATAGAGAAATTAACTATTCTAGAAAAAGCTCATAATTATTTCAGCTTAGTTAAGGAAGCATTTTTCAAACAAAGCTTCTGTTCTTTAGTTTAATTAAAAATAATTTGTTTAACTGTATACTAATTATTTTTCTTGTCAAAAATATTCGTGCAAGGGAACTTGTAATATTTTTTTTACTTTATGTTAACTAAATTGCCATAATAATTAGAATAACCTCCACGTAATTTTTTTAATACTGAAATGTTTGTAAACTTATTTTATTGTAGAATTAAGTTATAAATACAATTATTTTTTATTTTGTTTTGTTATTTAATTAAATTTTGCATTAAAAACCAAGTTCCTTTTTCCTTTTAATGAGAATTTCGGCAAAACATAAAAACATTACTCTTGCTTATTAAAACTTATTACAACATAAAATTATTATTATTATTATTATTATAGTATATAAATTTATATTCTTGATTGTTTGTTATTATAATACTAAAGATCTTTCTAATTGTTATTGTAGTCAATTATAATCACAATTATTTTACGTAATTTTTAGAAACTCGATGTGTTGCATATAAGTTAATTTAAAATTATCTTATAATAAAAATACAAAAAAAAAGCTACTAAGAAAAACTAATGTTAGGCAAAATGATCTTTTATGTCTGCTAAATAATCTATTAGAATATTTTAGCTGATAAAAGAATTTTTTAAATCCTAATAGTATTTCTTTATTAAAACGTAATTATTATAAATATTTTAATTATAATTATGAAAGAAAAATAAACTAGCCATATATTAGTAAAGAATAGCTAAACACTCACTAAAACAAAGGAATCTTTAACAGTATTTAAAGCTTTCCAATTAATAACTTTATAAGTGGGTAAAAAAATGGCATAATTATAGCTCACCTTTTTTAGAGAATAAAGTTAAAATTAACACTATTTATCAGATTATGTATAAGTCTCCAAGTCCCTGGCTTAGTCCAAAAATGTATACTTCCAATCAAGGTCTCCAAACTATTTTTTCCAAAATTATATTTCGAAGTTGCTGTAGTTAAACATTGAGACATGTAAAACATAGAAAATTATGTTTAAACAGTAACAATAGGCCGTAAGTATAGTATGTCATCAACGAAACCAAAGAATGTCACATAAAAAAAAAAAAACAAAATACATACCTACGTTTTTTGATTGTATATATTTTCTTGATACTTACATCAGACTAGCATATAATAGTAAGATAAATTAGGCTTTTGTTTAAAAATGTAATGTAATATTGCTGAGATGTTTTCAAAGCAATTGGTTAAAGAATTAAGGTTAAAGATGGTTAAAGAGAATTAAGGTTTAATTGGTTAAAGATGAAATGCCGAAAGTATACATATTCCATCAAGTGTTTTGCAAGGGAGTTTAAAGAACTAAAATATTATGATTAATTCCTTATGAAGGTTTCAGTAAAAAGAGTTCCATCACAACTCTACTAATGATTCATGATTACACACAAGATTGGCTATAACATCAAAACATAGCAAAAACTTTCCAAAAAAAGTGTATCTCTATCTAAACACAACCAATGGGCATAGGGCTGACAACTTTACCCCGTAAAAAGAAAAACATCCCTTGTCTTGAAATCTGTCAGAAGGCAGACGGCCCACCATGGGGCTGTTGGTTCACTGATGATGAACTTCTTTTTATTCATTTCAAAACACATCTATAAATATGTCATCACTCACTTTTAGATAAATTATTAGGTATATATATATATATATATATACATGCATAAAGAATAACTTCCACGTAATTTTTTAATACTTGATGTTTGTTAACTTATTATTATTCTTTTACTTCTTATTATTATTAAAAATTTCTAAAAGGAAAAAGGTGTGATATATATATATAACACTTTTCACTTTTAGAGTAATTTATATATATGTATATATCCTTTTGCCACCTCGTGTACATGCGGTGTTTTTGTAGAACAGTCGTCAAATCACTTTAATTCTGCACCTATGAAAACTTTTCCAATTATTCTAACCAATTTAAGCTCCTTTGAGGCCTTTCGCTTGTATATTCATATTTTCATTGACTGTATTTCTAATTTCTTCAAGATTGTGTCAGATTAATTAAATATTATTAAGATATTATTGTGTCGAATTAATTAAATTATATTATGTGAAACAGAGAACATTATATCTTTCATTTTTTTTATCGATTGTGGATAATACACAAGATTATTGTTTACATCGAAGAACAGTAACAAAATATTTATTTTATATCAATAACAAATCAATCATTATAATAATAGTCTTATATTTTCATCAGTGAAAACTGACTTAATGTGTTAATTTAAACGAATTAAATTATTTCGAAAAATTCTGTGTCAGAGACTCGATATTTCAAGGTCTTTCAGCACCAGATTTGCGTTTACTCTTCCACGTTAACGTGGGTGCTTCCTAAGTTCCGCCTGTATTTTCTCGGTTCATCTGAAATCACGCGATTCTCATTGTCTGCTGTCTTTTCCCAAATGAAGGACGAGGAAATGCGATCGGTGCACAAGAGAGAGAGGGAGAAGACTCTTTTCAAAGACTTCATGCTCTGTCCATTCAACGTGAAATTGAGAATCGCTGTAGATCTTCCACAGCGGCAACAGAAGAGAGTTTATGAAATATCCATTGTTTTACATTTCGGTTCCGTTCGGAAGATTGAAGGCGTTGGAACTTCCTGCGGAAGGAAGACGGGCCGCTGAATTTTGTTCCATTCCACTTTCCCAGGTTTCTTTTTTTTTTTATATTTTCCCTCGAAAAGTTATTGTCGCAGATTTGGCGTGTTATTCGCTTTTAGAGGTAAAAGTTTTGAAGATAAATCTTTGAAACGAACCCATTCGAGAATTAATGCTAATTATTTTGCTGCACTGAAATGAATCTTATCATGCACAGTTTTCGTTTATCATAGCTGTTAATAAATATGCAGACAACTCTACCCCGAAAAAAGAAAAACATCTCCTATCTTGAAATCGGACAGCAGGCAGACGGTCTTGGCCTACCGTGGAGCTGTTGCGCCACTGATGATGAATTTCTTTATTCACTTAAAAACACGTCTATAAATATATCATCACTCACTTTTATATATATATATATATATATAATAACTTCTATGTGATTTTGTAATACGGGGATTTTGTTAACCTATTATTATTCTATTACTCTTATTATTATTAAAAATTACACTAAAAGGGAAAGGCTCTATATATATATATATATAACACCTTTCATTTGTAAAGTAATTTATATTTATATATAAATCCACTTTCAGCCTCGTATACATGCCGTGTTTTTGAAGAACAGTCGTCAAATCACTGTTATTCTGCACCAATGAAAACTTTTAGAATTATTCTGACCATTTTAAACCTCTTTGATATATTTCGTTTCTATCATATTATTTTCATTGACTGTATATCTGATTACAAGACAATTAAGACAAAATGACATTATTGTGCCTGATTAATTGAATTATATAGTCTGAAACAGATAATTTTATATCTTACAATTTTTATCGATCGTGGGTAGTACAGAAGATTATTGCGTACATTGAAGAACAGTAACAAAATTATTTACATTATATTAATAATAGATCAATTATTATAAAAATAAATTCATCAAAAATATTTCCATAAAGGAAAATTCACTTAATTTGTTAATTTAAAAGAATTAAAAATATTTAAAAAAGTTAATAAATTATGTGTCATAGACTCGATAATTCCAGCTCTTTCAGGACCATATTTGCCTTTTCATTTTCAAGTTAACGTGGGTAACATCCTAATTTCTGGCTGTATTTTCTCGGTTCATCTGAAATCACGCGATTCTCATTGTCTGCTGTCTTTTCCCCAAATGAAGGACAAGGAAATGCGACCCGTGCACAAGAGGGAGAAGACTCTTTTCAGAGACTTCATGCGCTGTCCATTCAACGTGAAATTGCGAATCGCTGTAGATCCCTCCTTCTACAGCGGCAACAGAAAAGCGGTTTCATGGAAATATTCATTGTTTTACATTTCGGTTCCGTTCGGAAGATTGAAGGCGCTGGAACTTCCTGCGGAAGGAAGACGGACCGCTGAATTTTGTTCCATTCCACTTTCCCACTTTTTTTTATATTTTTCCCGCGAAAAGTTATTGTCGCAGATTTGGCGTGTTATTCGCTTTTAAAGGTAAAAGTTTTGGGAGATAAATGTTGAAAACGAATCTGTTCCAAAATTAATATTAATTATGTTGCTGAATTGAAACGAGCTTTATCATACACGGTTTTCATTTATCATAGCTGTTAATAAATATGCAGACTATTTAAAATTTTTAAAGGGATAATAAAGACGGTTTGAATACCAAAAGGAAATCAGCCCTGAGATCTGAAAGAGAATTATTGCTTCCAATCGTTGCCCTATTTGTTCTAAGAAACCAATTAAGATCCCACCTGATTAAAAGAAGAATTAATATTTTGCTGCACAAAACTCTCATAAGACCAGTATTAACATATGCATCTGAAACATGGTCCCTAACAGCAGGAGAGGGAAAAAATGTTAGTAATCTTTGAAATGGAAATTCTATGAACTATTTTTGGTGGTATCAATGACAATGGAAATTGACGAAGAAGTTACAATTTTGAACTTTACAATCGTTTTAGAGATATTGACATTCTTAAACTGAACAGAATGAGATGGGCCGTCATCTCATGAGAATGGAAAGTGGTAGAGCTGCTTTGAAGGCTTTCAATGCAATCCCTTTGGACAGCTACCAAGGGGAAGAAACCGAAAAGTGATTAAGATTAGTGATTAAGATAAAAAACTGGAGGTCCAAGAGAAGAACAACCTGGCTGGATCTTTTAAAGAAGGCCAAGGCCACAACGAGTTCTCGAGCCAGTTATGATGATGAGAGACGATTTAAGGATTTTAATTATTTATTATATAATTCAACATCATTCATTATAGTATATAATTCATCATCATCAACACGACAGGCGAGGGTGGACCAATTCTTGATGTTGAATTAAAGACATATTCGGTAACTAAAAGCAATAATTTCATACAATTATTATTAATCTGATGTACAGTTTCTAATGAAAAGTTAGTCATATCTCAAGTATATGGAATGGAATTCGCATAACTGTTAGTCTGAAATCTTTAAAGACGGATCTCTTCAGTGGCTTAGAATAATATTAATTCATGTTTTTTATTTATCAGTTTGCATGTTGACAATTTAGTGGAACAATAAGAGTTTTTTCAAATATTAATTTTCTTCATATAGTACTTAATTCCGTTGATATATGAGTCCCCAAGATTTATAAAAATAAAAGAGTTCTGCCAATACGGTATCAGAAAACAAAAATTAGGAAAATTAATGTTTTTAACACATTAATTTTTGGTTTATTAATTTAATCAGAAAATTATGTAAAGTCTTTTTTCTCACTTTAGATTTTGTAAAACAAGATATGTACAAGATGTGTATATAAAAACATAAGTATTTGTTGGGACGATGGCAGCATTTTAAAACTTTAGGACTTAATAATAGAATAACATTTGTTGTCATACATTTTATGTTAATCATCATAGTAAACATCTTCTGCAGTGTCATCTAAATCTAAATTTTGATCTCAACTTGTTATTCTTAATGTCCTGTAAAATTCGTGCTTTATTGAAGGTATATGCTTTAGTAACATCGTCAGGATTTTTTGTTCGTTTGTTTTTTTTGAAATTGCTCTACCATTAGGATACAATAATAGCTAATTTATATTTTTAAGATTGTTGACCAACCTATTTTTTCAATGTCATGTACATAAAGGTATAATCATTATCATCATCATCAATAGGACGATAGCCCAGGGTGGACTAAGGCTTTCCTTTGAAGAGAGATTACCATGCATTCCTCTGGTGACAATGGTCCTCCAATTTTTAACCTTCAGTACAGCAAAATCTTTTTCCACTGCGTCTAGCCATCGCAACTTGGGTCGTCCTCTTCTTTTTCCTATGGCTTTGCCAAAACAAAACATTTTATAGGGTTTAAATAATTCATTCTAAATATATGTGTGGCCCAGTTTAATCTATTGATCTTAATAAATTTTATAAAATCTGGGTCTTTATAGCACTTATAAATTTCTGCGTTATACCGTCTTCTCGAACAATAATGTTCCCTAATACAACAACAAGAATAGCCCTTAAACTCTTTTCTCAAATATACCCAAATGTTAGTATGTAATTGGCTTAGTTAAAAATATAGTTACCTTTAAGGAAGAAGTTTCGTCTTACTTTTTCTCCTCGAAAAGAAGTATATTTATCAAAGGCAATAAATAAAAAGAAACGAACCAACGAAAAAAAAAAAAAGATTTTCGAAAGATGATTTATTTTTGGTGTTGTTTTACATCAGTGAAGCTTGTGTTCCAGCTATGCATACCATGATCAACACACAGACTAGAAATAAAGGCCGTTGTTAAAAAATATTTGTTACGGAAACTTAAATAAGAAAGTAAAATTATCTATAAAGCATAGCTTAAATATCTTAATTAGGTATATAATATTTAAATGAGTGTTGTAAATAAATAATACGGTATAAGAATCATACTAATGTAAGAAACATAAAGAAAACATGCTTAACAATATAAAATAACTTTATCCAGCAAATTTTTATAGTAACGCCATTAAGTTATGAATTTAAAAGAATTTTCTTCAATGACAATTAAATTTTCTTTTTGTGTATAAAAGGATGGATTATTATTTAATCAGCTTTCATAAAGTGCGAATAGTTTTAATTTCTTATCTATTTGCCGTATAAGAACTTGATAAAAGCAAGTACTAAAGAAATATTTTATTCAATCTTGCTATAAAGATAATCATATTATATATAAATTAATATAATATAATTATTGATCCCTTTCGTTATAAATTAATTCATTGTGGAGTTAAAATAATTATTTTTCCAAAAGCTTTTTGTGCTTATAAAGTTTATTACATTATGTTCGAAATTATATCACATTAAGCTGATTGTTTACACAAGCTTCCTATTTTAAAATTATGAAAAGCAAATCAAGTACAGAAGGACATATTGAATATAAAGCAATAGCCTATTTGGCATTTATAAAGGATAATTCAATCTTGCTATTTGAAAAAAAAGTAGGTAAATATGCCACAAATTTACAGAAGAACATCGTGGCTTGTCTGTTCAACTGCATTAACTCTTGTTCAAATCAGTTAACATGCTGAAAACCAGTACTAAAGGCTCTTTGTCATATAAAGGATTCATATTGTTCTGCCATTGTCAACTGCCTTATTGATACTCTGGAAGAAAAGGATAACCAGAGATCTACGAGTTAGGAATAATTAAATTGCATGTTTTATTAGGCATTACAATTTAATTAGTCACCATAAGAGAATTGATAAAATTTCTGGGAATGTAGGTACTTCACTTCCAGAGTATAAAATTATTGAAATCAAAATCTCAACTTACGGAAGGACATATCTGGAATCAAGTATCTTACTAATTCAAGAATTTAAGTTAATTCTCCTTTTTTTCAATCGGTGCTTTAAATTCGCATTCAATATAATAAAAGACGATAAAAATTTTATTTTCTATATGTTCAGTCTGAAGTATAGTATTACATTTTGATTTCAAAAAAACAAGTAATATAAAAAAATTAAAATTTCTACTTTCTTTTCATATATTGCAGAAAGCCCTTTATAAATAATTTTCATTCACTTTTTCAGTTTATTTGGCACCATCTATTGATAGATATATGCAACTTAAATCTAAAAAAAACTAAAAGGAATTAATTAAATTTAATTTGGATTAATATTTGAAAAACTGTATTAACATCAGGTGTGAATCCAGTACAAGTTCAAAAAAAATTATTTGAACTTGGTGGATTAATAATCATTTTAGTATTTATGAACGATTGAAAATTTGAACAAAATATATATTTCAGTGTGAGCTAATAAACTTGAAAAATCGATTTTAATTAACTTTGATCTACAAAATTGCGAAGTTTAATCAATTTTTGCTTATACAGGTTGTTTTGTATATTTGTATACAACAATTTTTGTATATCGATTGTTGTTTATATACAACATATCTTATATACTTATGTATAGCTTTTACTTAATCACTTCTCGAAATTTCGTTCCTGTTAATTTGCATTTCAGTTCCAAATTCTCTGACTAAGGAAAAGAAACAAACATTTTTAAAATACAAACATACTAATTATTTTGAATCAACCTATTGTATTTCAATGAAATCAGTAAATTTCTTTAAATAGTAGAAAAAAAAATAAAATAATATACCTAAAACATAATAATTTTTAAATTATTTTAAAGAAATATAAATAAAGTTTATGAGATACATTTTCTTTATCTATTTTGCATTTTTATTTCATTTGTATTCTTACTATCCGAATAAAAAAAAAAAAAAAAAAAACTGAATTCAATTAATATCTCTTGCGTTGCTAACGAATGCCAATCTTTTGTCCATTCATCATCATCATTATCATCATTGCAACAGCTCCATTTTTGGCCAAGGCCGCCTGCCTATCAGCAGATTATGAGACGAGAGATGTTTTCTTTTTACGGAGTAAGTTGTGCAACCGCAAGGTCCCGCTTTATTATGCCCAACAGGCATATTAGACCGGTTGAGCTTAAAGTGGATTCCGAACTAATACAAACGGCCATGGCACCACCGTGATTCAAATCAGAAACCTGGGGCACCTAGGGCAAGGCGTTAGTCCCTCGGCCATCAGGCCCCCATTTATCACTAGATTGTTAGATTTCTGAGCAATACTTAGAAGACTCAGCTTACTCAGAGTGCACTACGGGAAAACTACATTCACAATATACCCCCACAATTTGAAATGGTCACTTGTAAAAGATATTACATTTTTAAAATGTTTATTACATTTGATAAATTTTTACACTTCATTTGGCATCTTATTACATTTGGATGTGAGAAAACTACTAGTCTTACTTTCAAAATTAATGGCCTTTCATTCTCCTGTCAGTTTATTTTACCCAAGAAATGTTTATGATATTTAGAAGATAATTTGTTCTGATTTAAGGAATGAATTCACAATATTCTACATTATAACTACCTTTACAATATACCACCACAAATTTGAAATGGACACCTGTAATAGATATATCTTAAAATGCAATATGTTACATTTGATAAATTTTTACACTTCATTTGACATCTTATTACGTTTTGATGTGAGAAAACTACTAGACTTATTTTCAAAATTAACAACATTTTGTTCACCTATCAGTTTATTTTACTCAAGAAATGTTTATGATATTTAGAGGATAATTTGTTCAGATTTCGGGAACGAGATCTGAAGTATTTCACATGAAAGTCTGGAATCAATATGCTAATTAGTTTCTGAAAGTGTATTCAGGTTTGGAATTAATTAAATGTAGTTTTATTAGTTTTAAAATAAATAGCATATACTTCGTTAGTTTTAATAACATGTCTGAACTTAGAGATAATATTTTGATTAAAAAAGAATTTTTTTAAATGCATGTGAATAAAATTTGATTTTGAAAACAAAATGTGTAAAAAAATTCTCACTCTTTTGATAATACATATTATAAATTTTTTACCCTCCAAGTGGGTATTTTATTTTGTATATTTATATTTATTTATTGATAAAAATTTACACGTAATATGAAAATCAAAACTGCAACAAATTCAAGTTCAGTTAAGAGATTATACATAGCATGCATCAAGCAGTTTAATTAGGAGCATAGAAATATTTTCATTTCTGTACTAATATAGACTATAAAAAAATAATTAATTTTTCTAAAAGTTTCGTAGTAATATCACATGACCGATAAAATAATTTTTTTCAGATGTATTCATACAGTTGAACCTTTTACATTTAAATATCAGATCTTTTTAATGGAAGATATTTGTGATTGGTAATTGCTGTTATTAATATTCCTAAACCATTTATAGTTTCATAGCAATTGTTGAAATTGATTTACATGAGGTTAAAGCAAAATAAAACAAATTCTTGATCATGAATAAGTCTTATACGTTTAAAAAAAATGGCTGAAAAGAACGGTAAGTATTCTATAATTTTGTCTAATATTTCCTGAAAAAGAGAGAGACTGTGTAATAGATTACTAAAACTAACCGAAAATATTAATATTCGACTCAGATAAACGAATAAAAATAATTTTGTTAACTCATTGGTCAGTTTTGTCTTAATTTGTGTCAGTAGTATTCTTTGTGGGATATACGTTAACCTCCCTGAATGCTTTCAAGGGCAACTAACTGATTAACTAAGACCAATCTTACGGTATTTGAAAGATTGGCCAAGTATCCTGGACAAAGTGGGGCAGGATATCGTTTCTAAACTAGCTCTTTTGGACCAGATCGAATCGTTTGTGCTTGCAGTGGATTCCCTCCCATGTGGGCATCTATGGAAATGAAATTGCTGATCTGCTCGCTAGAAAGGTTGCGAACTTCCCAAACCTTCTTCATCCAATCTGTTAGCTTCAGAGGCTCATTCCATGACTTTAGCCAGAGTGAATACCTCTTGTAGGTCGCCCCAATTCATGGTACGCCGTTAAATATCCTGGTATGTCCTTGCAGTGCTCCTATCTAGATCTGCTCAAATGGCTTTAGCTAGACTAAGGACTGGCCACTAAGAGTTTGACCTTCAATGGAGACGAGAAGACATATACCCTTTGTCATTGTTCGGCCATTTCGTCTCCTTCTCATCTCATTGATTGTATTGGTGCCTCTGTGAGGCAACTGTTGAATGGGAGGACCGTTTACGATCTATTGATGCAGCATGATCTACTGAACTTGTTTAGGATTCTAAATCAAAAGGGGATAAGCAACAACAACAACATATCATTTAGAAGAAAGAAATCCAGAGCAGAAGGCAATTTGAGTTGATGAGATATCATAATTTCCAATATTTTAATGTTTTTCAAAAGCAATAAGAAATGGCAAGCTACAATTGGGCATTTAAAAAAAATCATTCCAAACTTACTCAAGAAATACAAATCTTAAACATGGACATTTAAAATTGTGTTTTTATTTTGAACAAAATTTTAAAATAAATTTACTGAGTGAATTAAATGGTAAGAGGAGGAGGTTTATATCCTTTTAAGATCCTGAAACCAAATCGTATTTACCATTACAAAAACACATCCGACTGGACACAGAAAAAAGCATCGAAGAAAGATTCTAAAAGTAGAATACATACTTTCTTGAATGTACGTAGGACTACGTTACTGACTCATGAAAAATTCTGCAGCTCATGAAATGTACATTTCAATAGATATTCTAAAGTTATATAGGTATCAAAATCGGGTCTGCATCTATAAAGCTTTTTATCATGAATTATTTCAAAAACGGAAACCAGCTTTCTGAGAATTTCTTTGAAAAAAGTGATGCCTATCTTCTGTGAGAATAGAAATGGAACATGTTTATTTTGAAAATTTTAAAGTCTATTTTTATGAGTTTAAATGAAAAGATGTATTTCAAAAGGAATTTTGAATATTTTTTCCTTAAACTTTATCATACCTTTGTTCGAAATAGTTTAACAATAGAAAAAAAATGTTGACATTGAGTTCAGATTGAATTGTTAAATAAAACTGAAATTTTAAATACATCTAATATTTTCTTTTGTATTTTAGGCAACAAAGTAAGCAAGTGGATTCAGAACAATAATAAAATAAATACTATACTATGAATATAATTATTCTATAGAAAGGTGTTTAATAACATAATTCTTTAAAATAAAGCAGTTAAAAAAGCAAATTATAATAGAATGAATTTTATAATTATAAATAGTTAGTATGAACTAATTTTGTATCTCTATTAAAATATTTCCTCACAATACCTTAGTTATCTCAATATTTTTATAGAAAATAAAAGTTTTTAATAGTCAATTCAAATCTTCATTTCAAGTTACTATTCGGTATTTTCCTGTATTATTAATAAATAACAATGCTGATTATTTGATATAAAGCATGGAAGTATATAAAAAGTATGATTTATGTTTAGTATCATTAATATTGTAAAAAAATATAGCAATGTTGTTACTGTGAATATTGATGATATTGGGCCTGATTGACAGAGTGACCAGCACTCTGGCACTCTGTGCTACAGATTTCAGGTTCAATTCCTGCGGTACCATGGATGTTTGTAGTGGCTCGTAATCAACTTTAAACCCTAGGTCTCAGTCTAATAGGACTGTAGAGCGTTGACAGTAGGGCTGAAATCCTTACCCCATAACAAGTAATATAAAAAAAAAAATTTTAAAAAGTCAATTCCTACATTTTTTCACTATATTGCAGAAAATCCTTTATAAATAATTTTCATTCATTCTTTTAAGTTTATCTGGCGCCATCGTAGATATATGCAACTTAAATCTAAAAAAAAAACTAAAATTAATTAATTAAATTTAATTACTGAATTAATATTTGAAAAAACTGTATTAACATCCAGTGTCATCCACTACAAGTTCAAAAAAAAAAAAAATGCATTTGAACTTGAGTGGATGAATAAAAAATATTTTATGAACGATTGAAAATTTGAACAAGATATATATAGGAGAGTGTGAGCTAATAAGAAGGAAATGGAAAAGAAAACATATCCTGTCTCGAAGTCGGCCAATAGGCAGAAGGCCTCGGCCCAAAATGGGGTTGTTGCGCCAGTGAAGAAGAATATTGAGGCATGGCTGATTTTATTATTCAAGTAATAGTTTTATATTTTAATTTAATTAATAATTCCGATAGTTATGATTTGTGTCAAATTTATTCTATTATAAAAGTATGTTTTTATTAAAAAATAAACATTTTGATTGCAAAAATATTTTTTTTTAAATTTGATCTATACTATTATTTCTAATCTATAATTAATTTTGATTAAATGAATCAATCTTAAGTACTCAGTAAATTGGATTACACCATATTAGTCTTATTTAATTCTAAGTATTATCACAAAGCATCGGTATATATTTTATCAATAGACCTTAGTATCTATATTATTTATGATGCCATTGACGTTTCCTATCAATGACATTAATGCTAATGATAATGATGATGATGATGCCAAGCCTCCGTGAGTCAAAATTTATCACGATATGTAAGAAGTGTTGTCATTTCTCGATTGATATTTAGGTTTCTGGTCAAATGGAAAGGGAAATTAAAGCAATGGTTAGATATTATTTTCTTTAAAAAAATCAATTGCGATCGTGCTCTTTTTTTAATAAATATGTCCATTAAATAATCATAGCTTTAGAATTGGCTGTAAAGGGCTTTGTATCTAAACATAAGCCAGGAGAAATGAAATATTTGCTTTGCTCAAGAAATATTTGTCGAATACACCCAGTATTAACAGGCATATACACTTTTGAATCTGCACTTAGTTTTAAATATTTAGGATCAGAAATTAATTGTCAAAATAATAACTTACCTGAAAAAAAATAATTGTATCTTCAATAAGGCTTTTTTTTGAGTTAGAAAAAAAATCACAGTTCATAAGCAGAAAAACAAAATTCTTGTTATGTAAATCCCTTATTAGACCTATTTTTGGTCTATGGTTTTGAAAACATGGACTTTGGCAAGATCTAATAGCCCATTTGGGTATATTTGAGCCGAGAAATTTAAAATTCTGAGGAGGAGGGAGTGAGAGGAGGAATGTTTGAGAGGGTGGAGGAGGATCAGAGAGGAGGAGGGAT
>BPLR01009183.1:0-60621 GCA_021605095.1 Caerostris extrusa
TGCTGCATACGATACATACCTTCACGAAGATATTCAGGACAATTGCCTCACGAAATGCCATGAAAAGGCCAGAAAAATCCTACCAGTCATTTTCTTTCACTTTAATGGGGCTTTTTTATGAAGAAAGTAGACTAACATTTGATTGATTTACACATATCACTGCCTGAACAACGATACAAAAATAGTTTTCGGTGAGACTTTATAATAAAATAAACATTTATAGTCCCTTGAAGCTTATGATTTTTTTTTTTTGAGCTGCATATAGAAAATTCCATCAAAAGCAAAAATTATAAACAAAAAAATTAATTCAAAAAGAAACAATAGACGGCCGTCAAAATAACATGCAATTAGAAATTACGTTACTGCAGATGGTCCAACCTGGCATTCCTATCACCACGAATGCTTGTCTTCGATTTATAATGTTTGCCTGATTTTCATTTTTTTTTTTTTTCATGTGGAAACTTTTATGAGGTCCTGCTAGAAAGTACCGCTCAAAAGTAATATTTTTAATGTGTTGCAAGCAATAAGCACGCAACTCACTTATGAAATTTCCAAACATTTTTTTTTGAAGTGATTTCTTTACAAGTGTCTTGATCCTCACTCCTCGCAAAACCTCATATTTTGATTACTGTACATTTGAATATTTTTCTCTGACTTCACCAAATTTGAAGCTTCCACTATGTTATTACTTCAAAACCTTGAAAATAAATTGGAATTATGTAAGGTGGAAACCAGCTTAAACGAATCATCACTTTGTTTATTTGCGCTTTTAATAAGATAACACCCAGTATGTTTGAATGAAAGTTGTGTTTTCTGAATTCATACAGTTCATTTTGAAGAATTATCATTTTTGAGTTTTCTCTGTCAAAATAGAGGCTGAGACAGCAATATATGTGGAATAAAGGTCATTTGTTTTTCAGTAATCATAGTACTCAAGCGTAATGAATAATATTTTGTTTTCATTTCTGCCAACAAATCTTCACTCATCTTTGCTATATTAGTATGTAAGATGATAAGATGAGCTGGCTCAATTGTTTTTTTTTCAGTAAGTATAAATTAGCAGGTAATGAACTCGAACTTCACTTAAAAACACGATTCCTGGTTTATTTCTTGCAATTTTAAAACCAAAAATGAATATTTCCCATTTTGTTAAATAAATTTTATATTTGTACAGCAAGTAGCAAAAAAAGATTTCCAGTAATTCGCTTATTTTACGAGATTACTCGTATTGTGTTATTAAATTTTATATTGTGAATTTCACACAAAATACAAAAGTAATAGCAATAAATAGAATGAAAATAAAGAAATAATAAAACAATAAATAAAACAAATTTTATTTATTTATTTAATGATTTTTGTTTTAATTTTTTTGTTTCATTTTCAAATTTAATAAATGTTTTTTTTTTTTTTTGTTTTATATTATTTGAAATATTTTTGTAAATGAATCTTTAGATTCATATTATATTTACAGATATAAATTGGCTTAAATATATTATGTTATTTATTGAAATAATATAAAATAGTAGATAATATATGCTAGTAATACACTCATGTCCAAGTAAATTGCTATGAATTCAGAATCACACACAGAAATTGAACTCTAAAAAATAAAAATTTCACCTGTAGAATTATCACAGACATCTTGGAAGAAGAATATGTAAATTACAGGAAACCACCAGATGGGCGGATAGTACGTCACAATGACGAGAGTGTGAGAGAGGGGTATATATGAATGGTGGCAAAGAAGTAAAATTGTTCACAAGCGCTTTAAAGCCTTTCAGTAATAAACCGCATAGTTATGGCACAAAGGAAAGCATTTGGATGATTTTTTACGGTAGAATTATCGGACGACTGGAATGTGGACGTACCCAGCTGGAAGTATTCGAAGAACTGGAATCGCCCAGAGTGTCATCTCCAGGGTTTGGCAACGATTCCAAGAGGATGGTAATGTGAGTAGATGTTACAGCACAGGCCGCCCCGAGTTACAACGCCGAATGAGGACCGGTATTTAGCAGTTACTGCCAAAAGAAACAGACGGAGCACAGCATCAGACCTGTCTCTTCAGCTCTCTTCAGCTACCGGTACGACAGTTTCAAGGCAGACCGTACAGACGATTAGGGCACATTGGTCTATATGCTCGTAGGCCTGTCAGATGTGTTCCACTTACCGCAACTCACTGTCGCCTGCGATTAACCTGGAGTAGAGAGCATGCATTGTGGACACTGCAACAGTGGTCTTGTGTGATGTTTTCCGACGAGTACAGGTTTAGTTTGTAGTCTGATTCTCGCCGGACTTTCATATGGAGAGCGCCAGGTACCCGTTACCACCAAGAGAACACCATTGAACCACACCGTTACGGTGGTGCAGGATGGCTCGTTTGGGGAGAAATTATTCTTGGTTCCAGAACTGACCTACATGTTCAGAGTGTAACGATAACAGGCCACATCTATCGGGATGTCATTCTGAACAACATGTACGTTTGTTTCTGGGGTGCCATGGGTGCTGAATTTCTGTTTATGGATAATAACGCCCGTCCTCACCGTGCAAACATTGTTGACGAATGCCTTCAATTGAGGATATCACCCGTATGGATTGGCCAGCATATTTACTGACTTGAACCAATAGAGCATGTGTGGGATATGCTTGGCCGACGAATTGCAGCCCGTCAACCCCTCCCACCCGTCAACCGGAAACTTCGGAGGGCATTGCTTGATGAGTGGCGTAATATTTCCCAAGATCAGATTGATAATTTGATACTCGCCTAGGTGTTGCAAGGCCTGTATTGCATCGTCCGGGAGACATACTCCATATTAACCATCATACAACCATGTTATACTGTTTTTTTTGTAAATAGGTTCTTTTTTGAAATTTGCCCAGGGAGTAAAAATCGCAATCAAGGCAGACCGTGTACAGACGATTAGGGCACATTGGTCTATATGCTCGTAGGCCTGTCAGATGTGTTCCACTTACCGCAACTCACTGTCGCCTGCGATTAACCTGAGTAGAGAGCATGCATTGTGGACACTGCAACAGTGGTCTTGTGTGATGTTTTCCGACGAGTACAGGTTTAGTTTGTAGTCTGATTCTCGCCGGACTTTCATATGGAGAGCGCCAGGTACCCGTTACCACCAAGAGAACACCATTGAACCACACCGTTACGGTGGTGCAGGATGGCTCGTTTGGGGGAGAAATTATTCTTGGTTCCAGAACTGACCTACATGTTCAGAGTGTAACGATAACAGGCCACATCTATCGGGATGTCATTCTGGAACAACATGTACGTTTGTTTCGGGGTGCCATGGGTGCTGAATTTCTGTTTATGGATAACAACGCCCGTCCTCACCGTGCAAACATTGTTGACGAATGCCTTCAATTGGAGGATATCACCCGTATGGATTGGCCAGCATACTTACCGGACTTGAATCCAATAGAGCATGTGTGGGATATGCTTGGCCGACGAATTGCAGCCCGTCAACCCCCTCCCACCTGTCAACCGGAACTTCGGAGGGCATTGCTTGATGAGTGGCGTAATATTTCCCAAGATCAGATTGATAATTTGATACTCTGCCTAGGTGTTGTAAGGCCTGTATTGCATCGTCCGGGAGACATACTCCATATTAACCATCATACTAACCATGTTATACTGTTTTTTTGTAAATAGGTTCTTTTTGAAATTTGCTCAGGAGTAAAAATCGCAATTTTTATTAATTATGTCAAACATATAGCATCGTTTTTGCTCTTTACCTTTTCTTTAATAAATAGACTTTACAAATAAGTCAAATTTGTTTTGCTTCTGTCTCTTTCTTTGCTTGAACTTCATTATCCTTAATTTATGGACATGAGTGTACAATAAATATGAAATTTGACTAGCACTTGTTAATTAGAATGAATTGAATATTTCATAAAATTCATTCAACCTGAGTAAATATCACAAAAAAATTTAAATTCTATTTGTAAAAAGCATTCAACCTTATTTATACTAAATTTCAAATAGTAAATGGCACAGAAAATTAGCGTCAATAATAATTATTGACTAATTAATTATTACTATTTACTATAATTATAGTAAATGACACAGAAAATTAATAAAATTTCTGACAAATTTCTAAGAAAATTCACTTCTACGAAAATGTAATTGATTTTTTTTTTTTTTCATTAACTCTAGAAAACTTTATTATACTTAATTTAAATAATTAAGTAAAATGTATTTCATTTAGGAAATAAAGAAAATGAAATAACAATTTTGTTCAGTTAAAAGTATAAATAAAATCCAAAAATATATAAAAAAATAATTTTAAAAATTCTGATAGTCGTCACATCTATATTCCACGATTGCAAAATTTTTTTTACATATTATCATGTTATTTATAAAAAGCATCAAACCTTATTACATATAACTATCAAAATTCATCTCATAAGGAGAAATTTAGAAATGTTATTTAAAAACAATAATAATGGTGCAAAAACAATGTTCCAAGTTTATTTTCACACTTTTATACTGGCGATTGCAGGTTTATCTAAGCAATCACTCTAGTTACGTATAGTCATGCAATCCTTATTTTTCGATGCCCAAGTTTGACGTCAAACTTTCGTATGGCTTGAAAATCTCTGTGACAGTATTATATAAATAAAATAAAAGTATAGTATAAATAAAAATCCATTGATATATGGAAATTGTAAAAAATTCTGATAATCGTCACACCTATATTCCACGATTGCAAAATTTTATCTTAGCAATTATCATGTAATTTATAAAAGCATCAAACATTATTATATAAAAACTTTACAATCAATATACATCTCATAAGCAACAAAAAATTAAAAATATTTATTTAAAAACAATAATAATGGTGCAAAAACAATGTGTCAAGTTCATTTTCACACTTTTATCTTAGCGATTACAGACTTATCTAAGCAATTTCTCTTGTTAAGAGCAAAATAATGCAATCATTATTTTTAACTCCAAAGCTTGACGTCAGACTTTTGTATTGCTTGAAATTCTCTGGGGATGGTATTATATAAATAAAATAAAGGTTTAGTATAAATAAAAATCCAATGCTATATAGAAATAGTAAAAAACATTTCTCATAATCATCACACCTCTATTTCAGGATTGCAAAATTTTATCTTAGCAATTAATAAGCTATTTATAAAAGCGTCATACATTATTATATATAACTATGAAAATTCATCTCATAAGCAACAAAGATTTTAAAATGTCACAAAAACAATAATAATGGTGCAAAAACAATGTGTTAAGATCATTTTCACACTTTTATATTAGCGATTGCAGACTTATCTAAGCAATTTCTCTTGTTAAGCACAAAATGATGTAATCATTATTTTTTAACGCCCAAGCTTGACGTCAGACTTTTGTATTGCTTGAAATTCTCTGGTGACAGAATTACTAATAATAATAAAAAAAGGTTAGAGCACGAGTAACACATATAGGCTGACATTTATAAATTTCGTCAACATGGTGAAAGGCATAACATGGAGGAAGCATTCGTTGATTTCAGCTGCGTTCATTTCTGTGATCGGGGTCATTAAAATTCGGAGTAACACCTGTGACAGCATTGCTCATGCATGAACTCCAAGAAAGGCAGAAATGTGATCATTATTTATTCAGGCTCGCAAGAAATTTGATCTAGAATTTGTGAACACGTGAAACGACAGTTTTTTTTCTTTGGAATTAATTCGATTTTCAAGAAAAAAAAAAAATCTATTTGGATGTGGTAGAGCTAGTTGTTATCTATATGACGTAATCGGTTTTAGTCTTTAGTCTTTTTTTTAAATCTGTATCAGGAACTTTCGTCTGTTACTAAGTGTAACAATTTGAACTGGTTAAACCAGTTCTGTTCTCTCCCTTTCGAAGGAGTGTCAATCGTCTTCCGACAGGTAGTAAATGTTTTGATGCGAACCAAAAATTGACACTAAGCTGAACGATAATTCTGCTACCCCCAAAAATTGACAAATGAAGACGAATGCGTTAATATTTTCAATCAAGCTCAAGCAATCCTATTTAATGCGTATCTTTATAAAAATTTTCCCACTCTTCTCTTGGTAGGCATAAATTGTATAGGTTTATTTATTTACTGATTTAAGGTTCTCATATATATTTGAATCAAATAAAATATTTGTCACCGTATTTATTACTATTTTAGAAATAAATATTTTAAAAAGATATCTTTGTTTAATTAAAACCATTTTTAGCCCTTTGTCCCCTCCCTAAAGTTCGATGAACCAAAAAAAAAAAAAAAAAAAAAATGCCATACGTTCTTAAAAAAATATGAATATTCCAACAGTTAATTAAAATTATACCCCCCCCTTCCCTATTTATTAAAATTTCTGATAATTATTTTTATATAACTGATGATAAATTTGAATAGGTACAAAAAGAAAAGAAAATTATACATAATGCTGTATCCATTTAAAACAAAATGGATTAGTAAATGGAAATGCTTTTCCATTTATTAATCCTGAATATTTTCCTTGTTAGAGAGGAAATATACTTTTAAAAAATTTCTTGAATCTTTTTTTGGAAACAGTATATTGATTTTAAATAAATTAAATTTATATATGACTGCAATATCCGAAAATTTTGTAAATTTGTTTATAATTTCCTTTCCAAGATTAATTTTTAATTTCGAAGCATTGCATTATTTAATAAAATAATTCAATTTATTATTAATATTGTAACTTTAATTAAATACTTTTTAAAAGGTTATTGACATTATATTAAGAAAATTACTTAAATGTATAAGTTCATCATGATACGAAATTTAAATTTTTAATACTCCTAAATTTAAATTTATCACGATATAGGAATTTTATTACTTGCAAGATATTAATTTTGAAAAGCAGACATTTTTCTTTTGAATATCATTGTATCTTCAAACAAAAAATTACTTTTATAAATGAAATAACAAAAATTTGATTAACATTTTTTTGGCTTTTGTTTTAGATTATTCTAATACATCTTGAAGAT
This sequence comes from Caerostris extrusa, assembly GCA_021605095.1. Lineage (NCBI taxonomy): Eukaryota > Metazoa > Arthropoda > Arachnida > Araneae > Araneidae > Caerostris > Caerostris extrusa. The sequence goes on from BPLR01009183.1 coordinate 6,989, forward strand.
TTTTTTTTTAACTTTTCTATTTAAAGAAATTTTAAAAATGAAAGATTTTGATTGATCTCTTTGAGTTTATTAGAATTTTTGAATGGAAAAAATAAAACTTTATAAAAATACAAAATGTGGTTTAATAATTTGTATGTTAAATAAGAATTTTTAAAAGAAAATCAAATATACCCATAATAAATTTTTCCATGAACAGAGATTCAAAACTTAACTTTTTCCCAAATGCATGTTCCACATAATACTTTAGAGTATAAACATTTTTTTTTCGCTGTCACACAGCAGACAGTTCTTTAATGTTAATACTCAGGAAAAAAAACGAATCTTATTGAGTAGAATAATTAATTGGCAATTGGAATCAATTATTCTACATTTGTGTGCCACTGATTAATATTTATGAATTTAATATTTATTAACCATTATTATTAATATTTAATATTTACAATTTATATTAATTAGTATCATCATATCTGTAAATCATTTATTTATTAATTATTTTATCTTATTAGTCATTTATTTATTTATTAATCATTAATATTTATTCCGATTTGAAAACATTTTAATTTAAAATTATATTTTTATATGTAACAGTAGTATAAATATCAAAAATATCATTCATCAATTTTAAATTACTATAAAATGACAGATTTAAAAAAATCTTTTGTCCAGGGATCTTTTGGGGGATTATTTAATATGAGTAAGGACAAAATTAAAAAACAATTAATTATTAATCATTTTATCTTATTAATCATTTATTTTTTATTTATTAATCAATAACAGTTATTTAATAATTCATATTTATTCCGATTTCAAATTATTTTAATTTAAAAATATTTTTATATGTAATATTAGTATAAATATCCAAAATGTTATCCATCAATTTTAAATTAAGTATTGTAAAAGAATAGCTTAAGAAAGAATTATCTTTTTGTTCGAAAGAAGGGGGAGGGGGGGAGGAGGGTATTTAATATGAGTAAGCACAAAATTAAAAAAAATCATTTTAAAAATCTTAGTACTAATAAAATATAAAAAATTAAATTAAAATATTTGATTGCCTGATTTTATTTTTTTGCTTGAATGTCCATTTTTAATTGTTAGCATATGATTAAAGCAATGCATTGTATAAATTTAGAATCCTATGTAAAAGCATGTAAATCTAGTATGTTTATAATATAGAATTTTTTTATCCTTTTTTTGCATTAGATATTTAAAATAAACTATAGCTAAAAATGAAATATTTTAATAATAGTTCATTAATTTGCAACTATGATTTTTAGAAACACATTGAAAGGAATTTAAAAAAAAAAATTGCTTATTTGAAAGTATGATTAATCATCAGCACTTATTGAAAGCACTTATTAATCATAAGCACTTATTTGAAAGTATGATTAATCATCAGACAAATGTAAATTACCAATGAATAAATTACTCACTAAATCACCAATGATTATTATTTTTATTCATTGATTTTAAAAATTAAATTATGCAATGCCACACACAAAAATATAGACGCCATAAATTTTACTATTTTTTTTACACTTTTTTCAATAATGGGAAATATAATGGCAAAATAGGGATGAATTCTTTCATAATTTTAAGTATAACAAAAATTATAGAAACAAAAAATTACAAAAATATAATTAAATAATACTATTTTATCTAATAATTGCCTCTACATGTATTTTATCTATTTAATGCTGGTTATTTAATAATTGATATTAAAAGAGTATACAAATGTGTTTATGAAAACTTGATAATAAAATATACAAAAAACTGCCAAATAACAACCTTTTTAGGACAGTTAAAAATATATTCTTTCATTAAGAATCATCATACCTTGTCTATATATATACAATAAACAGGAGATAATTTTTAATTTAATTTGTATAGACTAATAATTCTATACTTCCTATTTAAAAAGGCAATTCTATATTATTCGTCTCATAATGCACAACATGTATATCAGCTCGAATGGAAATAAAATCTTTCAGATAGAATAAAAATTTTGCTACACAAAATAGAAAATCTAATATGATTAGTATGAATATTCACTGTAATTGTTATTTTAATCTTTAGTTTTTTAAACTCATATACAAAGTATTCCTTTAATTTCAATTGTTTAGCCGCTATAGATATAGTTAACAGCACTCAAGACATTTAATATGTAATCTATGATGGCCATTTCTTCACAATACTCAAGAGGAGGCAAATCAACGAGAGGTGCTAGAGTGTTCAATTTGCTGCACAAATCATCAATTTTGAAGTCTCTAGATCTTATCAAACCAATAGATTCATTAGTAACGGTTGCTATGATGTTTGCAAATTCTTTTATTAAATCTTCTTCTAATGGATTATTTTCAGATTCCTTCTTGTCATCTGCATCTGGAGATTCAGATACGGCGGTAGAAGGTTCAGCACTGGCTTTCACCTCGATATTGAGTTCGGCTTCTAGAACAGGCTTATCGTTTAACGTGGGAGGTGATACAGTTGAAACCAAAACTTTTGTATCGGCGACTGGTTCTGGTGGTTTAGTGATAGTTAAATCACCATCTTGAATTACTTTAACTGTTTTATCTTCTTTTGGGGCATCCACTTGGGGTTTCACATCTTCAGATGTCATGTTCAATTCTCGTAAAGATGAATAAATATCATCTAAAATAACATCAGATACCTTTGATTCGTCGTCTTTTGCAGCGACTTGAGGTGCTGGAGTGGTTATTTCTAATTTATTAATAGTCGTAGGACCATCTGTAATGATTGGCGTGGGTGTTGTTACTTCTGGCTGTTTTACATTTATCTCTGCGGATATGGCTGGTGTTTCCTCAATTTTGACGTTTGCCTCTTCGGGTTTACTCTTTTCTACTGGTGCATCTTCAGAAATAACTGAGACTGGTTCAAGTAATACTCCAGTAGACACATCAAGAGAAACTCTAGTTTGGTTTAATTTATCTAAAGGTTTGGTAGCATTGCTTAAAAGACCACTGACGGCAATTGAAGTGTTTGATAACTTTGAATCACCTAATAAAGTAGAAGTCTGAATTGTCGAATCTATTCCATCGGAACCGGAAGTAGCTGGTATACTGAAATCCTGTTTATCGGAAACCTCAATTGCAGAGGCATCAATTCCAGATTGGGATTGAACATTGGCATCTTTAAATTCAGTCGGATTAAATGGAAACTGTGGTTCGTCGAACTGAAAACTGGGAACATAACTAGAATCAGGGTTTTCAACTACGGGATATTCAGGGTTGAAATTTGCAGGAGTATCAGAGAAGGATGGATTTAATTGGAAATCGCTGAAACCGCTAAACGGCTGCTTACCTAAATTTTCTGCTCTTTCTGAAGGATTATAATTTATATTAATTTCTATATTGTTAACGATTTCCTGAGCATCTGCTGTTTCTAATAATCCATTATTTTGGAGTACATTTGTGATAACTTCAGAAATAACATCCGCGTACTGTGTGCAAGCCGCATTCGTTGGTAGCATGGATAATGAATTTGAAGCAATATTCGCCACGGTGGAAGAGACAAGAAAGCCAAAACCAGATAAAGCAGAATTGAATAAAATAAAAAGATTAGGATAAGAGCCGCTGCAAAATGCTTCTGAGATTATATTGGATTGGGATAATAAATCAGACATCCTGTTCTGAAACTGATCTTTGCTATTTTGTGTATTAAATGTAGAAAAGGATGGCTCAATAAAACCAGGATTAAACTGTGCAAATGAAAATGCCCCAGTTTGACCTCCACCGGCCGATGCCCAAGAAGAACTTGAAGCTGACGCACCAAAAGAAGGAACCGAAAAACTGGAAACTGGTTCTAAGAGGCTGTCAAGTTTAAAAACTGAAGCATTGCCTATATCGAAACCATTAGCAAACATGTTGCGATTTGAAATAACTGTAGCTATTGATCGTGCTATCGCATATGCGTAATCCCTAGGCCCTGCAAATTCTCCTAAACTCGTCACTTCGTTCGTAACTAAATTTAATGCTTCATCAATTAGATCATATCTATAGCCAGCCAATCCCGCACCCACCATCGCCCTGGAATAGTAGATAGCATCTGGCTGTGATATTCCAGCCTTAAAATAGTTGTTGAAAGAAGTGGATTTCAAAAGAATATCGGCGATAATTGATTCCAGGGATTGATTAGATCGGAACTGAACATTTGAACTTCGTAGTCCAAAAAGGGGAACATAAGCTCTTTTGGATCTGTTCTTCACTTCCTCCTCTTCCTCTTTCGAACATGTGTGCTCAGTCGATTCTTCTAAATGTTTTTCTTGCTTTTGTGACGCACTCGGTGTTTTATTATCCGGAGCTGCGTCTAATAACGATATCACCCTCTCCATAGAAGAAAATATTTTTCTTAATTCCTTGACAAGTTCAGCTCCATCTTTTTCCAACAAAGCCTCAGAGCACGATTCGAAGGCCATTATGCACGCTTTTTCTCTGTCGTGTCTGTTCGAAGAATCCGTATCCGCAACCACGTTCGCCAAGGCAGCTGCAAACAAACGAAGCATTGTTCTTGCATTTTCGTCATTCTCCGGGTCCAACTGCAGTTTGTACATTCGAACACCTGTCTCCAGTGCCAGTTTATTCATTCGCATTCGATCCTCTTCGTCGAAAATCGACAGTTCGGATAGATTTCTAACGACACAGTTTTCGTATCGTTGCGCAGTTTGCAATTTCGAATGACTGCTCGCGGAAGAAAGCACCAGCAGCGTGCTGATCAACACGAAAAAGACTGCGCAGCATTTGATGCAGTTCATAGTTCTTGTTTAGAAATCAGTTCAAAGTGTCTAGTCTTAACTTATTCAGTTGAGCTGCGTAGGTAAATATGTTGTCGTTTTGACAGGTTCTGTTTCTCAGCACAGATTAACTCGCAAAGAGTTTGCAGTGACTTCATATTAAGGTATACATTATTCATGACGCAAAAGCAGAAGGCGACTAATTAAACAACCTACAACTTATATGGGTGAATCGTGAGTGACGATGCAGTTTACATCTCCCGGTGTAATAAAAAAAAAAAAAAACAAGACGAAATAAACATCAGTAGCATGCAACTGATCAGTTATAATAAGAATTCTACCTCATCGATATTAATATATTATTATTATATAATACAGCATAGCTTTTTGTATGAATTGCATAAACTCATTCAGTAAAATTTAAGTTTAGCATTAATATTAAAGATAATAAAATCGATACCAAAATACAGTGTTGCTTAGCATATTTAACAATGAAAAGCATTTCACTTATTTAAGTCAAAATGAATTAATATCCCATATTTCATAAAAACATAGCGGGAATATACATCACTTGTCTTACTATAAACAGCATTTATGTAAAAATGTGATTTATGAAATGATAATATAATAAAGACAACGGAGCTGAGAAGTTGAATTAGGATTTATCATTCACCGATTTAAATAAATGTAGTTCTTCATTGGCGCAATTATCGGCTATAATTGTATAAATTCGTTTAATAAAAATTAAATATTAATATTAGGAACACATAATCAAATAAGTAACATCAAAATATAATGTTGTGTTACGCTGTTTAATGATGAATAATATCCCATTTATTTTTAGCCAAATGAAATAATATCCTGCATATCATAAAAACGCAGCATATTATATTAACGCCTGGCAACTTATAAGGTAACTAACTATTATGTATAGGTATCTTGTCTTACTATTAACAGTATTTACGTAAAAATATGTTTTATGTAATAATAATGTAATAAACAAAGTCAACAGAAATAAACATCAGTGGCCTGCAACTCTGCCAAAATAAATTAATATCCCAGATTTCATGAAAACACACCTTGACATCTATGTCACTTGTCTTATTATGAACAGCACTTATGTATAAATATGATTTATGAAATAATGATGCACTAAAGACGAAGGAAATAAACATCAGTGGCATGCAACTGAGAAGTTGTATTAGGATTTATCACTTATAGATTTAAATAAATGTAGTTCTTCATTAGAACAGTTATCGGCTATAATTGTATAAATTCGTTAAATGAAAATTAAATATTAATATTAGAGACAAAAAAATCGAATAAGTAATATCAAAGTACAGTGTTGCGTTATGCGTTTTAACGATTAATAATATCCCATTTATTTTAGCTAAATAAATTATTATCCAACATAGCATGATAGTACTTTTCCATGATGATACTTCACTTGTTTCACTTTAAACAGCCTTTATGTAAAAACATGGCATACATAAAAATGCGCCAATGACATCAAAAAATATAATAGATAAAATCAATGTTTTCCTCTCCAAAATAATCATTCAAATTAAAGAAGAGGTTAGTCACTTGTGTGGTTAAATGTAAAGAATAAATTGTAAAAAATGATTAGTAGATAAAATTATTTAATGTTAAACGATATGTTGTTTCCAAATGTCATGTCGTCATTCATTGTGCATAGGGTCCTTCACCACCTGAAAGACAGATTCACCGCAGAATGACTAATCCACATTGTGCCAGCACAATTTTCAAGAACACTTCCTGATGTTGGAATTGGACAGCTCGCAAACCTTTTCTCTTCTTCCACGGGAAGAAATTTTCGAGTTTGCAGATTTATAGTGCCCACTCCTGGTACAGTTCCTGTTCCGCTTTGTTTTTCGATTTCTTACTCAGTGTGCCAGTTGCGAAATCTACTACGTTCCTGAGAGCCCATGTATAAATTTAGCTAATAAGAACCGGGTTAAACTTCTTTCCGAAAAAGTATTCAGGCGATTATTTGCTTGTGAAGTAAAAAAATATAAAGAAAAAAATTATCAAATTTCAAAATACTATTCACTTTGAATAGATACTATACAAACTATCTCAAAGTTAACTATGCATAATAACTAAATAATAAAGTGGGCCTGGATGGCCGAGTGACTAGCGCTCGGTACCACATGTTTCGGGTTCGAGTCCCGGCGGAGCCATGGATGTTTATAGTGGTTCGGAATCCACTTTAAACCGTAGATCCCGGTCTAATAGGATCGTAGAGCGTTGCGGGGTATTGTTAGCGTCCGTGGCTTATCTTCAAATTACACGTGCCCCCTGGGTAATGCAAAGTGAGTAACATCTGTGCAGCGCTTGCCTTAAGGCCTCCAAGACAGCAGTGTAAGTGTTTGCCAGCTGCATTAGAAAAAAACCTATACCAAAGTCTTTCCCTATGAATATATATGTGGAAATTAAAAGTGAATTTCGTATTAACAAAAGTCGAATAAATAAAATAATGTAAGTGCATGTCCTAACTGGGGGCTGATAACGGGCTTAGCTAGCGTGAAGGAGGATTCAGATTCGAATACACTGTTGGCGCCCGTTACAGTTACTGCTGTCAGGACCGAGGAGATTCGACGACGATTAAGACACTTTGGCACACTCCGATGGCGTTTTGCGCCAATAGTTCAGGTTGCTTGTTGAGAACTTTTATATCGTACGGCATGTAAGTGGGAAACAGTTACCCGTAAAAGTCCTCCTAAAAGGAAATGCTGAATAAATATAAATTTTAACTTCATAAAAATAGAAAACCTCTACAAAATTCTACGAAAACCATTGTATTGAATTTCTAACAAAAGTTGCTTCACTAAAAATGCCATAACTCACATACTAATAGTGCAACAGCTATCAAATTTATACACGTGTCTTTTGAAGGTTAGGGCTAACTAAAAATCATATGGATTTAATACTAGTTGCGCCATTTATGTGTCAGCCTACGAACGTTTCAGCCCACCTGCTACTCTTCTAAGGTTCGGACAATGAATATTGAACGCTTGTTCTTCACTTTATAATGAGATAATCCCTTTTCAAGGAGATAATGTTTTATGTGTGAACCCATAGTTCCATCGCGCTTTAGAACTGTAAATTTGCAATAAATTGGTAAAATTTGTGATCTTCCAAAACTATTCTCAAATAATGTGTTAAAATAAGAAACATAAATAATATTGAGATAATTTGTGAAGTACAAACATTTTATAGACTATTAATTATTTACAAATCAATCTGCATTTAACTTTTGTAAAATGTTTTAAGTAATAATTATTTTATTTTATTACTTTTTATTTTATTATATGTATTTATTTTCTACTAATTATTTTATAATTTATAAAGGGAACTTTACTTTAGATTATCAAGCTTATACTACTTAATGCTGTTTGTCAAAGTTCTTTTCATTAATTTGCATATCAATAATCTTTAATTCGATACATAAAAACAATTCTTAGCAAAAATATAGCAGAAAATCAAACAAAAATGGAATAATAAGATGGCATCAATTGATGAAATAGAATTATTTTATCAGCTGTTCAGAAAATAATGCTTTTTCGAAACAGCCAAAGTTAATTCCCAAGAATACATTTAATCTGGATATAAAATGGTTATATGCTGGATGGACAGTTTGGCAAAACTTTCAAAAGCTCAATATTTATTTGATCATAACTTTTGTTTTGATAATTTTATCGAATTTTTTAAGTACAGCTTTTATCGATGTTTGTATTAACATGTTTTTTGTATAATTATTGTTTGTAGTAATATGAAATTGTTGCGATCATGTTGAAATAAGTACTAGGTACTCTAAATTAATTGTTGAAGACACAGGTTACTGATCACAAAACTACTACTAGTATATCACTAGAATTTTTACATTTTTTTTTCTAAAGTAACGATAAATTGACAGAAATAAAATTACATGATTTTATAGATTTGTGTAAATTTATACCATTCAAATAGCACCTCCATTTTAGAAAGGGAATTAGAATTGTGATTTCATAAATTTCAAAAATGCAATATGCGAAAACGCAAATTGAGCATTAAGCGAAGAATATATATCGTAATATATATTTCTTATTAAAAATAATTGATACCGTGTGTATATGAAAGTTCTTTTTCAACTTTAAGGTGATTAAAAAATTATTTAAGAAACACATTAGGGTCAGAACGTCAAAACGGTTTAGCATTATTAAATAATCAAAAAAAAATAGAGGAGCTGGCGAAACAGAAAAAAATGTTTGAATTTTAATTTAGAATTTGCTTATGTAATTTTCTTACATAAACATTACAGTTACATTTTATTAACAGAAATGTAAGTAACATTACACAGTAACATTACATTTACTGTGGAGTGAATTAATTATTTTTAAGAACAGTACAGTATTTTAATTATTTTTAGTGAATTAATTATAATTTATTAAAAACAGTTTCATTGTTAACTATCCTTTTTGTCCTTTTTAGGCTTTAGAAGAGACGCTGGAAGAAGTTAAAAAAAAAAAAAAAATGTCAGCTATTGCAAAAATTACCATTGCATAATTACCATGTGTTTCTTTGACGTGTTATATTTTAATTAAAACTTACAATATTTTATAAATTTATGAATGAAAATATTCTTCTACTTTTAGGTTATAAAAATGCGTGTCGATAATCATACTCATATTCGTCATATTATGCTGTACCACTTTGAGAAAGGAAAAAGCAGTGCAGTCATTTTGTGATCTCAACGAACTTTTCGGTGAGGGCACAATCAGCAGGGAATGTTTCAAATCTGGCGACACTAGCTTGGAAGATAAGACAGGAAGAGACCATCGGATTTCGACGACCAGGAACTTTTGGCAGCCGTGGAAGGGGATGAAAGCTTGACAACATGAATGTTTGCCGACAACTTCAATATGACCATTCAACCATCGTTCGAATCTCAAAAAGTTTGAAAAGGTATGGAAAGAGGCTGGATGGATCCCCCGCGAACTCAGCGACTACAATAAAGCCGAATGTGGCCGAATTTTCACCGATTTGCTTCAGCGAAATCCATTTATGAAGGATCTTGTCACTGGGGTTGAATCTTGGCTTCAAAACTCTCAAAAGAAAGAAGGTCTGCGTTTCGCCAGGAGTTTCACCAAAAGGAATAGCGAAGGACGTGTACTTTAGAAGGCAATGTGGTGTGTTTGATGGTACAGAAACTGAATTATCCATTGGAAAAACATCTTAAACGGGATTTGTTATTAGTGGAACCCAACCCAAAAATGAGTATGAGTGTAACTATCGATACGCATTTTTATAATCTAAAACTAGAAGGATATTTTCATTGATAAATTTATAAAATATTGTAAATTTTTATTAAAATATAGCACGTCAAAGAAACGCCTGATAATTATGCACCAACCTAATATTTCAAAAGCATGTACATGAATCTGAGAAAAATATTATTTAACAATAATGATAACACTTAAGTAAAATTAAAATTAAAAATTCTGTGATATTATCGAAAATTCATTATCATAAAAAAGCACACCAGGAAATCGATCGATTTTTATCCAAAGTTGAAACCTTTGTTGTTTATTTTACTTTCATCTTTTAAAGCAATAAGCAGTAATGAAATAACTGAATATATTTAATATATTAATTCACTGTGCAAGTGTGGTATAATAAATTTTGGTTGTTTTTTAAAATTTATTTCGAATATAAGAATCTCGTATTATGAATGATAATGCAATATAAAATAAAAAGAAATGTAGTATTATAAGAAACTAAAAAACTTAACAGAATGTAAAAACTGTGGAATTATGGAATGGCAGAAGACCTTCATGTGACCCATTCACAAGTCTTTTACTGACTTAAGACGTTCGTCATGATCAATAGGGTGCTTTTTTCTGTTAACACGCAAGAGATGTCTGTTAATAATGTACATAACGTTCGTTTGAGCCAAGCACTTTAATGTTATTTTATTTTTATTTTAGCCATTAAATATTTAAATAAGAATTGTCCTGGAATAAACCAGCAAGTTTAATACCATTGTGTTAAAGATTCAAGTTACAAAATCACCTTAATTGTATCTAGAACTTACAAGTAACTAGACTTTTCTTTTTTCAGAGAAGAAAAAAATTGGTTATTCGATTGGTAATACTTCTTCACTTGCTTCTTTCAACACAAGAATTATAAGCCGATGTGCTTATAATTCTCTGTAAGAATAATGGAATCTAATGTAAGCATAGAAATTTGTTCCCAAAGACTCACAAAAACAGGTGTCATCCATCAAAATATTAATAAATTTTTTAAAAACCTATCAGGTTGGTGAAGGAAACAAATAAGATAAAGAAACAAAAATATTAAAAAAATTATGCTTATGAATACTGATGTCCGTTTTATAATCAAATGATTTATTATGATTCATTTCTTTTCAAAAAAGATAATAGTAGTTTTACACATTTTATGGAAGAAGCAAATCAATTCTGATTACAAATCCCAATCTATAAGCACATTTTCTTATTAAAAATCTTATTAAATCGAAGCTAAAAAATGCAAAATAAGTGTTGTTGTTGTGTCTAATCCTCAGTGTCCTGCAGTGTGGGACGGATATACCATGAATAGTTACACTCATGGATGGAGGGAAAGGGGCAGCTCCCTGTTTCGTTGGAGTACCTATAGGTAGAAGTCTGACTTGGCTCCCGTGTCGTTGAAAAAGGAGGGAAGTGCCTTCCAGGAGACTTTTAGGGAAAATATACAACATTTGTTTATTGCGTGGGAGAAAATCCGGGAAACTCCCGCGAGATAGTTCGACTAGCGAGGCAAGATGCTGAACATCACAAACGCCCTCGAGTCTGCTCTTTTTCTGAAACAGCGTCTACAACAAAGCCGCTAGTGGATTGAACCTCAGCTCTAATGCTAACGCAGCGATGCACGTTGTCACTGATCCACGAGTCGAGCGCAAAATACGTAAATAAAAAATTTAAACACAGGAAAATGAATTAGAATTTTTTTATTTGAATTTTGCCCATGTATTCTGTGATGGATTTTAATTTAATACACATATAGATGACTACAGAAAAATTAACACGAAAAATGTAACAAATTTCTCTTAGTAGATATATAGGTCTCCCAATAATATTTTATATTAATAAGAAAAAAAAATCACATCTCTTCATTAACTGAAGAAAAATTATATTAAACTGTCGTTCTCTGCAATAAATTTCCCATTTTACAACGAATAAACACATTTCCATTATTGCTTATATATATATTCTGCGAGCTACTCAAATCTACTAAATAAAAAAATTCTTTAAAACCTGTTTCATTTAAATTAAATTACAGTTCTTCGTATTTTTAATAGATTTTTGATATTGTACATTTAGTACATTGTGTTTTTTAAAATTCCTTTTTAGCAATTTTCCAACTATTTATTTTATCAGATTTAAACTTACATTACTTTGAAACTTCTTTGTAAGTAATAATACAACAATTTAAAACTGATGTTAAATTAATTTAAAAATTCAATTAATTCTTCAGTTAGCTCAAAAAAAAATGATGCTAATTCAATTTATATTAGCGCTAAAAAACATTAACATTTTAGACATCAACTCAAAGTGACGCTCAAGGTTAAGTTTAAGTTATGAAGATTGCTTTTAAAGATAAGTGTATATATTTAGAATATTATACATTTGGCCGCCCTTTACAGAGCAAGAAGGTGCTTTTAAACGATTTTCATGGTATTCGGGTAATCTTAATAAGAACGTAATGGTTATAAACATCCTAATTCAAAATAGATTTCTGACGAATGTTATGCCGTGAGTTTGACGAATATCAACTTTAATGGATAATTAAATATTGAATAAGCTGCTCATTTCTCCTGGATGTAACAACACTAATTTTATTCCACCATATAACAGAGCTATTTTACGTCTTTATCATTACGAATATCGTACTAAGTAAGTAATAAAAAAAATATATGAAAGTTCTACCAGGCTTAGAAATTCTATAAAAATTTTATTGATGAAACAGGTGTTTCGCATAATTTTTTTTGACAAATTTTTAAGATATCTATAACGACATTTCTAGGATAAAAATCTGTACTAATATAATAAAATTCTGCTATAACTTCAATCTGAAGTTAGAAAACAGAAAAAAATTATGCCCGTGTATTTATCATTAACAGAAGTGAGCTTCATTTCCTACTGGAAAATGACAAATAGCGAGTCCAATGCATACACGGAAAAGGAAACATGGGGAAGATAAGATCTAATAAAATATTAAAGCAAGTTTAAAAAACTACAATAAGGAAGAAGTTTAAGATTGCAGACCCTTAAAAGCACAAATTAAAATCTTAATTAATAGCTCTTAAAATATTTCAAGGCGGGAATTTTCAAACAGGATTGTAGTTGCACGATTTCTTGGCTTCTCATTTTCAACTTAATTTTGAGCCAGGGAAACAGGTGACAGTTATAAGTAAGTATCCCAGTAAATATTATCATTTTTTGAAGCATGCCTATCTCATGAACTGTAATTAACTAACATTATTTTGCATGATCAATTAATTAAAACAAATTGATGTCATTTGCATCTATATCCTGTTTGAAAGTAAATTCTGATAAAAATTTCCAATTAGCAACTCTAATTTCCACAGTATTTTTTTAAGATCTGAACATATGAATACATTTCTTCTGTGCATCAACTGATTTGAGAAACGACAAGTGCAAACTAATAATTTTTCTAGAATTTTTCCTGTGATGTGTCCATAATTGAACAGTCATTTTTATACATTCATTAAAAATAAAAAAAATATATGTGAACAGTTTTTACAGTTCGTACCTAATAAAGTAAGAAAAATTTGATGAATAATATGATTGGATATATTAAAACTTACGAAATAGATTTATTTTTATATCAAAGCAAAGATTACGATAGTGAAAAATTTAAAGGAATACAAGTAATCATTTGAAAATTATATCCTCCGCACTCTAACTGTATTGCTCCGCCATCAGTTTGAGTTTGGCAATAAGGTATAGTATAAAAAGAGAAAGATATTGAAATGGCATTGAGTTTAATTGATAAAAGCATTTTTTTTTTCACACTCCGAAAAGATAAAACATATTAATAGTAAAAATGGAATTTGCTCCTGAATCCAACGGAAAAAAATTTATGACAATTATGTCCCATTAGATGGATGGAAAAATGATGTGAAATGGATGCAATAATGTTAGAACTTCTTTCCTTTCAATTCAACTCATTAATAGAATTTATTTAGAAAATTTCAATAATATAAGGACTTCTTAATAATATAAGATATTGAAAATGTTTTGAAAGTTTGTTAGGTATGAAAAAAATATATTAACAGTGTTAGAGAAAAGAATTATTTATCTGTGTGCTATGCTTGTAGTCAAGCTTATTAAAGATAAAACAATCGCAAAAATTATTTTTTGGATAAAATTTCGATAAATCAATTTAATTTTAAGTTTTACTTTTTAGTGACACTATATGCAACATTTCTAATTTATTCAATGTCATTCTTTTCTTACTCTATTATTTAACGGATCAAATCAAGTTATTGAATAACTTAAATAGTTTATTAAGTTATTCAACTAACAGTTATATTCCAACAGTTATTCCCAGTTTATATCCCTTAACAGTAACAACTATTCAGTTATACTCCAATTATTAAGTGCATTACTTAAAAATTGATTTTCACGTTCAACATCGAATGTTATTATGATATTTGTTTATACAGAAGCTGTTTATAAACAAATATCGAAATTTTTCGACTATTGACGTTATGAAATGGGAATTCGACTTGCCCAAAATGAAGCTGACTATCGAGGTCTAGAGTTATTGCACGTTTGTTGAGAAAAAAAAAAAATAATCATACTATCTGCATATCAAAACGATAGCTGATTAAACTTGGAATACTACAAGTGAATTTAAGGAATGCCTGAATCCATATAAAAATGAAAAACCGTTAATGTGGATCTTTTATCCAATCTATGACGAAAGTGTTTGAGGTTTCAAAAAATTAGATTTTCTAAATATACTCAAAAGTACAAGTACATATATGAGTCTCTCTCTATATATAATCTATCTATTTATATATATATATATAGTGAGAGATAGACATTAAAGTTGTTAATTCTGTATACGAAATACTTAGCTTAGAATTAACATCATATTAGTTTTCAATGAAAAGCAGTATTTCTTTTTTTTAATTTGTTGGTTTGGCTTTGTGTTCCATTTACAAATACCAATAACAATCTACTGGTAGGCGAAGAATGGTGCATATTAGCTTCCGAGAGAACCTTTAGAGGAATTACCCTCACATTTGCATAGGAGAAAGCCTGGATAACTTTTTTACCATCGATGAGAGATGTTATCGATGAGAGATGTTACAATCGATGAGAGATGCCGATGAGAGATGTTCGAAAATATTTCGCCATCGAAAAATATTTCTGAAAGCTGTAACTACGCTTGGCCATTTTTACTATGAAATTCATGCCAACCCTGTTTACTATGAACATGGTTGGCATTTTTTACTACGAACCTTGATAAAACACACATCAGAATTTATATTTTATATAATACACGTCTATTAAATATTTCTGAGAGTCAATTAGCGAAAGCACAATTATATTAAATTAAATTCGGTTAAATAATTTCAGCTTATAGCAAGTGGGCATAATGGTTTTGTCATTATGAAGGTCAATGCTATTTTGTGTGAATATAAAAATAAAATCATTTTTACATTTCAATAATAAATAATTATACATATATATATATAATATTTTTTATTTGATAAATTTTTGGATTTTACAAATGAATTTTTACTAAAAGTTTTATTTCTTCAAGAATAAAATTATCTTTTGAAAGGATGAATGAGCCAAGTAATAAACCAAAATGTACAACCATATAAAATAAGAAAAAAACTGCATTTTGCAAATTGATTCAAATAATATTCCTTGAAAAAGAGATAAAACCCTCATTAAACTGCTTCTTAAATGTAGCTCTTAAATCAAGTCTCTATGAATCTTGATTTTAATTTCTTGATTTAGAGACATTATCTGATTACTTTTTTATAGTTTACATTTCATCTCCGGCAAACCCATAACAGTTTGGTTCTTTTCAGGCATTTTGATGCAGTCATATTTCGAATATTAGATCAAAATGTGTAAAACTATATATTTTTGGTACTTACGTATTAACGCCACCGCAGCAGAAGTTGCGCTAATGCGTCAATAAAAAAAGCTGCCAATGCGCCAAAATAGAGATTGTTTTGAATCTATGTTAAACTCTACATCGGCCCATTTTCCACCGAAATCCGATTGACAACTTTGTTTTTAAATAAAGTGTTTTGAATTTTGAAAGTGTTTTGATTTTTAAATAAAGTGTTTTATATATTTTATGATTTGTCACAAAAATTTTAAGTGTAGATTGGCGCCACTTAAAACACCGCCAAATCTGTAGCTGCGGTGGCGTTAATACGTAAGTACCTATTTTTTATTATGTCCCATACAAATTCTTTCTTATTTTACACTTAAATTCTAAAATAAAAACTACTTTTCAATTTAGAATTGTTAATTTTACTTGACTTATGACCAATCGTAAGGTGTGTAATTAGAGGGTCACTGAGTTTCGAATATCCACTGACAACATGCGTAGCAATCACAGCTTTAAGAAACAAGAAGTTAGCAATGTTAGCGATTGCGTAAAAACGCGTAATAGTAATTAGTAATAATTAGCAATCAGTGCGTAAAGTATTTCGTATCGACAGTCAAACATGTGACGAGAGTTTTCTTCTATATGGCACGTCACGCAGTTACTCTTGAAAGGATTTTTTTTTTTTTTTTTTTGTATATACATAAATCTATTTTTCTTTTATCTGGTACACAGCAAAGAAATTACGAAAATTTTTTTTAATTAGTTCTTTATTTATTAAATAAAACTTTAACGCATTAACAATGGAACGGATTTTAACTTTTTATAACAACACACTACATAGTTAAAATAAGGCATCATATTGGCATAATACTTTAAAAAATGAATTCAAATTTCAATGTTTTGCAATAATTTATTTTTATAACAATATCTGAGTCACAAAACTATATTGTTATAAAAATAAATTTTATAACAGTGTCAGTGGTTAATTGCATGATAAAAAAAAAAACCCTTGTACTTTTTTTGTGCATCTATTATAAATCATCAGATGTCCTGAAAAAAATTCAGTATTTTGTAAGCCGCTACTTCGCCAAAAATTGCTATACATTAGTAGCCAAACAGCTATTACGTCAAATTTTATTCCTTAAATTGCTTTTACGTCACATTTTATCGCTTTAAAGCCAAATATTATCCCTATCCTGCTAAAATTTTATTCCTAAAAGGCTTTTTCGCCCAAATGTTATCGCTTTAATGATAAATTTTATCATTATTATGCCAAAAAATGTATGCCTAAATTGCCAAATTATAAGCTTTATCGCCAAAATTTTAATACTATTATAGCAAAATTTAATTGTTTCCTTTTATGCCAAACGGTATCGCTTTAACCCCAAAATATATCATTATTTTCTCAAAATTTTATTCCTAAATCGTTTTTACACCAAATTTTATCGTTTTAACGCCAAATTATTTTGTAGAATTTCGTTTTGCTAACTCACAAAAATGTATCATTTTAACAACGATAATAATCGTTCTCACGATAAAATTACGCCAGAATTATTCGCTAATATGCCATTTTTTTCCTACTATGTCAAAAGTATTTCATATTGTTTACGATGCCGAATTCGAATGATAAAGCAATATTAATAAGAAAAAAAAAAAAAAAAAGAAGAAGAAATCAGATAATAACTTACATTTTATTCTAATGTTCAAGGCGAAGATGATCTTTTATTGGTTGATTAAAACTTTTTCTGGCATATCCATATCAAATGAATAAATGAAACAAGAATAACATCACAAAAAAAAGTTTAATATATTCCAACTGTCTTTTCTTCCATAAAATAACGTTCTAAAAATTAAAAAATTACATTTTCCTGCTCGAATTCAAATAACGGTTGCCACAAAATCTCAACAGAATTAAAAACAACCATCATAAAAAACACAAAAAATTTTTAATACATTCTAGTTGAATTTTACCCATGAACTAATGTTCTAAAAATAAAAAGTAATATATTTTCGCGAGAATTAAAATAACTGTTGTTACAAAAACTTTAACTATGACAATAGCATTAAAAAGAAAATAACGATTTGATAATCAAATATAATCATTGTTGAATAAAGATGTCGAGTGCCTGAACGCGAAGCGTTCATCTACTCAATGGTATGTGAAGGCAGTAGGAAAGAAAAAGT
Organism: Caerostris extrusa; assembly: GCA_021605095.1. NCBI lineage: Eukaryota > Metazoa > Arthropoda > Arachnida > Araneae > Araneidae > Caerostris > Caerostris extrusa. Next base: position 25,086 of record BPLR01009183.1, read on the forward strand.
CATGATAAATAGATAATAGTAATCGTATTATTTGAGAGAAAAAAAAGAAGAAAGTAAGAAAAATGTAAATCATCGGTATGGAAACGTAACAAGAAATTTATGAACAGTAAATATGCGTTGAAGTAAAATATCTAAAAAGCGATAAGTGAGCAGGAAATTATGGTGGTTTGAGGCTTCGATTCCATTTAGAAGTAGAGAAAGGATACTTGTATTTTCCATTCAATTGCGTAAATATAGTTTGTGCCTTGATGAGAGGGTTTTCGTGAGTAGCAATGGTATTGAAGAAATTTCTAGAAAGTTTATATAGTTGTCAATAGAGTCAATTTTTAAATCTTGATGAATTGTAGAGTTGCGGACAAACCAGGGTGCTCCAGTGATAATACGAAGAAGTTTGTTTTGAATAATTTGTACAGATTTCTTGTTAGATTGTGCAGCTAGACCCCAGATTGGGGCAGCATAGGTAAGGATAGGCCTGAGAACTTGTTTGTAGAGAAGAAGTTTGTTTGACAAAGTTAATTTAGAAAATTTATTAATGAGTGGTAGAGTGAGATAAAAATTTTTTTCCAACATTTTTCTTTGATTTTTGAATATGAGCTCGAAACGTAAGTTTATTGTCTATAATTAAGCCGAGATATTTAATATTAGTCGCCCATTCAATTTGTTGATCAAAAGGGAGAGATTAATATATGGTTGTCTGGCGTGTCCTTTTCGGAAAATGATAGCTTGAGATTTAGAGACATTAATTGTGATGCGCCATTTAGTTAGCCAATCCTCTAGGATATTCAGAAAATTTTGAAGAGTATTGATGACATAAAGAATAGAAGCACCTTGGGCAAGAGCAGCAGAATCGTCAGCAAAAATAGGCAAGTGGAAATGTTAGTGCACTGAGGAAAGTCGTAGGTAAAGATATTGTAGAGAATAGGACTTAGCACGCTTCCTTGAGGTGTACCAGCACAAATACGACCGATTTTGAGAATTCATTATGAAGTCGAACTTGAAAGGTTCTATTTTTTAAGATAATTTGTAATGATAAGTGTGATCCAAGTTGGAAATTGAAGTTTGATCATTTTGTAGATCAGTCCATTGTGCCACAGTCGATCGAAAGCTTTTTTGACATTAATAAAGTAAAAAATCGTTTGTTTCGTATTTTCAGGAGTTTCAACATCATAAAAAATTTTTATATTCTGTATCAGTTGCTGGCATATAAGAACAATCTCGAAATAATCAATAATTATCAGAATAATTATTTAAAAGAAACTATATTTCTGTTCTTATTTACTATGAATAAAAATTCTGCAAATAACAATCAAAGTAACAATAAAATATATTGTTGGGAAAAAAAAAAAAAAAAGTTACGAATTCCTCATTACAGTATTGTAACCCTAAAGAAATTGACGAAACGTTCTATACTGCAAGATTGGCAACTACCCCAGGGAAGCAATATTCTAGATTTCAACAATAAATTAATTAAACAATGCATTAAATTTTTTTACAAAAATGAAAATAAAAAAAGACGAAATCAGATCTTGAAATTGATGATGAAACAGTTATTTGCGAATATTTTATTTCCAAGAATGATATTTTATTTTTTATTAGAGAATATAAAACAGTAAACTAGATTTCTATTAATTTAATAGCAAAATTGCATTTTATTTCATTTAAAGTTATCAAATTGATTACATTATATGTAAGCAAACCGGGTTATATTTGACTAATTTATATTAATTAAGGCGAGTCATTTAAAATCTGAAATCTCTAGTTCTGCACTACTATTTTTTCCTAATAAATTCCTTCAAAATTAAAAAAAAAAAAATTTTTTAACGACCTGGCAACGCCGGGTCGTTGCTATATAAATGTAAAAAAAAAAAAATTATTGATAAATGGTAATGATTTTTCCCCGTTTGTAAACAAACAGTTTGTCAAGTTAAGTTAGTATTCATTTTGTAGTAGTTGTTCTAAATTAAAGCATATTCATTCGAAATATAAATAGTACAAATTGTTTTAATTCAATGAAATATAAGCTTTTATATATATCTATATCTATATAGATAGATAGATATTTAAACCAAATCGACAATTTTAGCCAAATCGGCCGACAGATTAGCCACATGGTACTGCATCTGCAGCAGAAATTCAGTTTTGTTGATAAAGGGTGAATTGAGCAAAACAGCGTCCACGTCGCGTCCCTGGTAATGAGTAGTGCCTGAAATACATATCGCCGTGTACATGCTAATCTAGATCAATATCCGTCTAATGATCCGAGCACTAATGATGAAAAAACATTCATTTGAGTAGGGTAGTGGCACGCTTGCAGCGTCCAAGCTTTGCTAGTACTATAATGAAACAACATAAGATAACAAGATTACTTGTGAGACATCTCAAGCCAGACGCCATACAGCGTTCATGAAGTAATACCTTCGAACCACCGCCATCTGGGACGTCAGTGGTGTCAAAGTAGAGCTCATTGGAGGGATGAGTTGAGATCTGATGTGTTCTCAGATGAGATAATTTCTGTCTTGGTGTCAGTGATAGCTATATGTTGGTGAGAAGGAGACCAAGTAAGCGTTTGTCTGTATCATAGACACACTAAACTTACACTAGAAATTATGGTCTAGAGAGAAATTTCCTATGGCAGCTGAACATTTGTCGTTATCCCATGCGCCTAGAAAACTAATTTGTATGTCAGGTTGGTGATTGAGCCGGTTGTGTTGCAATTTTTTTTTATCACTATTCCAAGGGGCGATTTCCAACAGGGTAAAATTCGATCCTCATACCGCTGCTGTCACCTAAAAAGTGGCCTATAAAGTGTTGACAAGTTGCCCAGATCTGCGAGATGGATTATGCATGGGACATTATTAGACGACACATCAGGGGTCATCCATATCCAACATGGACTGTTACTGATTTGACAGACCAAGTGCAGTAGGCATGCAACAAAATGGCATAATGCAGGAGCGCTTGCATTCAATATTGTGAAGAGTACAGCGGTTATTAATGTACCACCATTTCACATTTGAAATGGCTTTCCTCGCACATTATTTAATCTGTGATCTTAAAAACTTTCAAATAAATATGTTACTTAGACAAATGCTTTGCCCAAATTTTTCTTCTAAATCAATTTCTTCTTGTTTGCATTTCATTTTCCATCAGTGTATTAGATTTATTTAGATTTTCAATTAACAAGTCTATGTACTGAAAAGAAACAAGAATAATGTTTGGTAAAAAATTTTTCCAATATAAAATTTATAGATGGTCAAATTTATCCAAGTCTAAATTATTTCTAAAAAGGATATTTAAGTCAAGATAACGCAGCAAGCAAATACTGAAAAGACATATATCGATATTGTTTTACATTTAAACTTTCGTTTTAATTCAAAATTTCAACCATTTAAATCACAAAACATAATGTTCAAATGAGGAATATTTTTTCTCTTTCACCAACAAGAATTTTCTACTTAAGTATTATTTTTTCCTACATCAGTAACAGAAAATTATATAAATATATAAGACTGCTCTTTTTCCTAAATTAAAATTTAGTTCTACAATGTAGCAATTACATTAAAAAAAATTAGAAATAAGATTATAGATAAAGTTAAGTATATTAAAATGATACTTTTAAATACCAATAAAAAATGAAAAAAATTAAATGCCTTATCTTTTAATTAAGTTTTTTTCAATGAAATAATAAGCCTGTATTTATTTAACAATGCAAATTATAGTTTTAAATGTAATTGTATAAAATATAAACATAAACCTATGAATTTTAAAAAAGTACTAAATATTTGTCCACCTATTTAGAAAGCTTCAAGAAATTAAGCTTTGTATTTCTAATTTTGAGATTTATTAAAGGTAACATTTTGGAATAACTGTGGAAATTAATTTATTTCAACTATATATACTTTTCTTTTCATCTATGTTTTTATATGAAATAGTATGCACATGTTTATAAACAATGGAGATTATTATTTTATTCAAAAGAATATTTATTTTTAATTGTATACAAATTAAGCTTTATTTTTTTAAGGTTTCTTAATTTATCGCTAAAAAATATTGCAATAAAAGATAATGTTTTTGAAACATACAATTAAAGGTATGAATTGTTCATCACAACAGAATATGTAATATGTATATATATATGTGTGTTTGTTCATATAGAATTTTTGTTCTTTCACAGATGGCCTACATCAAACATGAACATTAAAAGTAATATCTGTTTACTACTGTGTCCAAAAAGTAAGTACTGTGTTCAAAAGTTTTCATTTAAATTTCCTGGGCATACAGTATTTAAATTATTATTTCTTTTAGGTTGTTGGCGCTGTCCTTGATATCTGTGTGAAATTTTACATCAAAATATTCATTAGTGCTTGAATTATGCTTGGCTTTGTGAGATGCTAAAACTGATTCCATGCGATTTTTGAATTGCCTCTTCAATCGACTCAAAACATTGTCCCCTGAGTGGTCTTTTGAGTTTACGAAATAGCCAGAAGTAGCATGATGCTAAATCAGGTGAATACGATGGTTGTGGAACGGTATGGGTTTCATTTTTGGCGAAAAAGTCACGAAGAATCAATGCAGCGTGAGCTGACGCATTCAGTGTTTTCGATCAAATCCAATCGAGATTTGACACGTTTGAGGCTCAAAATGGAATTGACCGATCCTTTTGAAATTCTAACATCATCAACAAGATCTCTAATTGTAAATCGACCAAATCTTTAATTTTTTGGACGTGAGCTTCGTCGGTTGAGGTTGGTTGTAGACCAGAGGGCTCCTCATCTTCAACGCGTTCTCTGCATTCTTTCAACTGTTTATACTACTTGTAAACATTTCTTCCGATATAGAATGCTCTCTGAATGCCTTCTGCAACATTCTATACGTTTCCGCAAACAAAATTTAATGCAAGTTCTTTGCTCAATGAATTCAGACATTTCAAATATCACCGGAATAAGTTTAGCGTCTCATAAAGCCAAACGTAACTCAAACACTAATGAATATTTTGACATCAAATTTCACACAGATGTCAAGGACAGTGATAAAAACCTAAAAAAGAAAAAAAAAATTTAAATACTATATCACCGGGAAATTTAAATTGAAAACTATTCTTACTTTTTGGACACAGTAGTACTTTCTCTTCTTTATGTGAATAACAGAGAGCTATTGTTTTTTAACATACAAATGACACATAACAAAAAGTCAAACAAAGATTTTTATAAGATACACACAGATGTAAACCTTTAACATACATTTTCCACAAATATTTCTACAAACAAATGAAAAAATGATACAGACAAAGATTTTATGATGATAAGATGTAAATTATTTACAAAATAATTTTATAGATTTTAAAAATGGATACTGCGATTTCTTTGTAAAAACAAAGTTTGAAGAATAAAGTTGTGCAGTTTTTAAGAACAGAACTGCAAAATTAATATTTTTTTCTTTAAATTTTTCAAGTAGGTAATATGCTTATTATTTTATAGTATATTAAAACAAAAATTGCTCTAAACAAATGGCACATATATATATAGAAAAAAGATTTTATGATGCTAGCTAAGATACACGAAAAGGTACAACACACATAAATTAATTTCCTACGCTTAAAATTTAATTTTAATTACAAAACTAAATGTCATATATTTGAACAGAGCAGCAAATTTAATCTTAAAAAACTAAATGTCCAGGAAAACATTTTACTGTTGTCATATAGTCACAAATGCAATAAAACAATAAAGTTTGAAGAATAAAGTTGTGCAGTTTTTTTAGAACAGAACTGCAAAATTAATATTTTTTTTTTCTTTAAATTTTTCAAGTAGGATAATATTTATTATTTTATAGTATATTAAAACAAAAATTGCTCTAAACAAATGGCACAGATATATATAGAGAGAAAAGATTTTATGATGCTAGCTAAGATACACGAAAAGGTACAACACACATAAATTAATTTCTACGCTTAAAATTTAATTTTAATTACAAAACTAAATGTCATACATTTGAACAGAGCAGCAAATTTAATCTTAAAAATAAATGGCCAGGAAAACATTTTACTGTTGTCATATAGTCACAAATGCAATAAAACAATAAAGTTTGAAGAATAAAGTTGTGCAGTTTTTTTAGAACAGAACTGCAAAATTAATAATTTTTTTTTCTTTAAATTTTTCAAGTAGGTAATATGCTTATTATTTTATAGTATATTAAAACAAAAAATTTCTCTAAACAAATGGCAAATATATATATAGAGAGAAAAGATTTTTTATGATGCTAGCTAAGATACACGAAAAGGTACAACATACATAAATTAATTTCCTACGCTTAAAATTTAATTTTAATTACAAAACTAAATGTCATACATTTGAACAGAGCAGCAAATTTAATCTTAAAAATAAATGGCCAGGAAAACATTTTACTGTTGTCATATAGTCACAAATGCAATAAAACAATAAAGTTTGAAGAATAAAGTTGTGCAGTTTTTAGAACAGAACTGCAAAAAATTAATAAATTTTTTTCTTTAAATTTTTCAAGTAGGTAATATGCTTATTATTTTATAGTATATTAAAACAAAAATTGCTCTAAACAAATGGCACATATATAGAGAGAGAAAAGATTTTATGATGCTAGCTAAGATACACTAAAAAGGTACAACACAAATTATTACGCTTAAAATTTAATTTTAATTACAAACTAAATGTCATACATTTGAACAGAGCAGCAAATTTAATCTTTAAAAATAAATGTCCAGGAAAACATTTTACTGTTGTCATATAGTCACAAATGCAATAAAAACAATAAAGTTTGAAGAATAAAGTTGTGCAGTTTTTTTAGAACAGAACTGCAAAATTAATATTTTTTTTTTCTTTAAATTTTTCAAGTAGGTAATATGCTTATTATTTTATAGTATATTAAAACAAAATTGCTCTAAACAAATGGCATATATAAGAAAAGATTTTATGATGCTAGCTAAGATACACGAAAGGTACAACACACATAAATTAATTTCCTTAAAATTTAATTTTAATTACAAAAACTAAATGTCATACATTTGAACAGAGCAGCAAATTTAATCTTAAAAATAAATGGCCAGGAAAACATTTTTTACTGTTGTCATACAGTCACAAATGCAATAAAACAATAAAGTTTGAAGAATAAAGTTGTGCAGTTTTTTTAGAACAGAACTGCAAAAATTAATATTTTTTTTTCTTTAAAAAGTTAATATGCAAGTATTTAATATGCTTATTTTATTTCATAGTATATATATTAAAACAAAATTGCTCTAAACAAATGGCAAATATATAGAGAGAGAAAAGATTTTATGATGCTAGCTAAGATACACGAAAAGGTACAACATACATAAATTAATTTCCTACGCTTAAAATTTAATTTTAATTACAAAACTAAATGTCATACATTTGAACAGAGCAGCAAATTTAATCTTAAAAAATAAATGGCCAGGAAAACATTTTACTGTTGTCATACAGTCACAAATGCAAAAGTTAGGTAGAAGAATGCTACATATTTAATACTGAAATGGTATTTTCATTGCCAAAGCGAAATGTTGTGCATTTTGGAATGAGAACACAACTATTCTGTGTTCATTTCTTCTTCCTCCTCATCTTTTTCAAATTGATAATAACGAACCATGTATTTATAGTAAGGAATATACGGTGGTTTTGCATATTCACTCACTGTTATACGTTGTGAGATGAATCTGTTTCGTTCAGTCTTAAGAAGCCATTCATTGCACGATTTTAGCATGGGTGGAGTAACATACTTCTCAAGCCAAAGGGTATGCCAAGCATTGAAATTTGAAGTTTTGATCTCAGATACAGCTTGATGAATCTGCAATTAAGAAAGGGGAAAATATTTTGCAAATAGCATTATTTTGAATGTCAATAAACAAAGAAAGATACACTCACCAAATCAAAATATAATTATTTTAAATTCATCCTGCAATTATTGTTCTTAAAGTATTATTTCTATTCTAAAGTTGTTAATAAATATATCTTACTAAAAATAATTAATAATTAAACATTAAAAAGAAGTAATGTTTACGATGAGGGAGTAGATTGGCTTTTTAAAACATCAGCAAGAATTCAGAGAATTCTTACAAGAAACTGCATAATTTTAAAAACTAGAGTACTGCAGAGAGTAATTATTAATTTGACCTTCTGTGAAGAGTTTTTAATCTTTATTTAAAACTCCATTCCAGACTTTTTTTCACTAGGATACGCATCGCATTTTGTATAAGTTCAGCTCCATCCGTTATTCACAACTGTTATGTTCTTTTCTTTATGTTTAGATGGCAGTTTACTTTATCTGACACAAAAGTTAAGTTTTGCAACTTATAAATTACCATTTTTTTTTTTTTTTTTTTTTTTTTTTTTTTTACAAATTTTTGATAGGAAAATATTTTTCAGATAATATGCACACTGTACCTGTGCTTCCTCCTACATACCAAGAGCGCCCCCTTTGGAGTTCAGGAGAAATGGTCAGTCGACGTCAAGGAAGTACAGCGCAGCATGCGCTTCTTTTGATAAACATTTTGTTTAAAGTCTCTCACAGAAGTATATTTAGCGCAACTCTGCGTATTAGTTGGACTATATAGTATCTCACCCGGAGAGGAAGTATAATCGGTACATTTCTTGGTGCAAATTGCATTCAATGGAGACTACTAGCTCAGAAGTGGAATCCTTCCTCGAATCTATAATTATCTATCTTTAAATATGTTAAATATTGTATATCTCTAATTGTATGTGTGTGGTGGTTGTGCGTGTGTAAATAAAGCTGTGAGTTCTCAAACCTGTGCCTGTGTAACCCAACCACATCCAATTACCCTGATTGCCCAACCTGCACAATATAACATGTAATTTTAGGCAACAAAAATAAAACGCTCTTGTAGAATCCGAGTACACTTTATTCATGTCCACTATTTCTGCGGCATAAGTTTGATAATTAAAATTTCGTTTTTATATCCGAATTTAAGATACATTTAATATAATTTTTTTCTATGTTTTAGATGCCGAAAATACTAACATATAGCCCATTAAAAATTGTATAGAATAATACTGGTTAAATTACTGGTTAGATTTCTTGTTGAAACACACAAACAAAGATTCCGAAAAATCATTTTTAATTTGCTCTCCGAATCTTTTAATATAATGCATTCCATTTTGCCTTTCGTTAAAATGTAGCTACTTCTAACCTTCACAGCTTGCATATTTTAATATTTTTTATTACCCATAAAATATATGGGTATTGTTTTGGGAGAGTGTGTCAGTGATGTCTTGGACTACTTTCGACGTTTCTTATTGGTATATATATATATATATACACTGAAGTGGACAAAAGTCATGGGATAGCAATATGCAAAATATGGCATTAGAACAGGTATAAATGCGCAGTGCTTTCGCAGAGCTTTCATTTCTGTTCAAGTTATTCATGTGAAGAGGTTTTGACGTGATGATGACCGCACGACGGAATTAACAGACTTTGAACGCGGAATGTTAGTTGGAGCTAGACGCATGGGTCATGCCATTTCGAAATCGAAATTCAACATTCCAGATTTTCAAGAGTGTGCCGAGAGTATGAAATTTCACTCATAACATCCCACCATGGACAGCGCAGTGGTCGACCGCCTGCACTTGACGACCGAGACCGGCGACGTCTGCAAAGAGTCGTAAATTCTAACAGACAAGCAACACTGCGTCAAATAACCGCAGAAATCAATGTGGGGCGTGCAAGGGACTTGTCTGTTAGAACTGTGCGGAGAAATTTGGCTTTCTTTTGGGCTATTCCAGCAGAAGACCGACTCGAGTGCCTTTACTGACAGAACGACATTGACTGGAAATGCTTATGTTCAGCTACTTGGAGATCACTTGCAGCCATTCAGCTCATGTACCCAAACAACGATGGGATTTTTATGGATGACAATGCGCCATGTCACTGGGGCCAAAACTGTTCGCGATTGGTTTGAAAAATCTGGACCAACGAATGATCTGGCCACCTAGATCGCCCGACATGAATCCCATCAAGCATTTATGGGACATCATCGAGAGGTCTGTCGTGCCCAAAATCCTGCACCATCAACGCTTTCACAATTATCTCGAGACAGCATGGCTCAATATTTGCAGAAGACTTCCAACGACTTGTTGAGTCCATGCCACGTCGAGTTGCTGCACTTGGCCGGGCGAAAGGAGGACCGACACGATATTAAGAGGTATCCCATGACTTTTGTCACTTCAGTGTATATATTAATTTCTTTCAGAAGCTATTCTTATTGGTTGCTTTTGGAATTCTATAGTTTTTTTTTTTTTTTTTTTTTTTTTTTTTTCAGTTTTGAACGATAACTGATGAACATAATTTATTGCCTGAATATGATTTAGTGATATTTATTCGTTTGTTTGTTTAAGATTGCTGTTATACGTTTTGTTTTTTTTCATTAAGTTCTAAATTTTATGCGTGATCTTTATATAGGCCTAGCCCATTGAATTTTTCTTAATTTAAAGTATTTTTTTAAAATAGTCGTTTGCCTTTTATCATATTTAAGATTATAAATATGATAAAAGGCAAACGATACTTTCCTATAAATACTTTTCCTGATAAATTTATACTTTTATACCTTTTACTTTTATTTATACTTAATTTATACTTTTTAAATTTATACTTTTTCCTGATAAATTTAAGAAGGTATAAATTCCTGTATAAAAGTATAAATAAAGTAAAAAAGGTATAAAAGTATAAATTTATCAGAAAAAGTATTTAAAAATCTTTGCTTTTAGTTCTTAATTAATTCAAAGTTATAAAATATTTCAAATCTAATAGGTAGATTACTATTACTTCAGCAAGTAAAAATACATTAAATACTTTCAAAGTACAGCAAAACTGTATATTTACTGAGATTTTTAGAACAATAAATATTATAAAATTAAATAAAATATAATTTGTCTCTATTAGGCCGTTTTTTTTTTTAAAAGTTTTTATTTTTTATTTTATTTTATTTTTTACATAAAACAAATAAAATTTAAAGAATAATTTCTGAATGAAATATGTTACCGTCATAATAAAATGTATCGAATTTGTTTGTCAAATTCAAAATATACACGATGAAATACGTCAAAATACAAATTTGTTTCTATAATTTGAAAACAAATAATTTGAATAATTAATTTAAAACCACTGCAAGTTAATGAAGTATAACGAAACACATTTCAACATCTAAAATGTCCTTTTTTTTAACTAGGAAAAAATAAATTTCAAAAATTAATACAGTTATTGCAGACTATTTATATCATTAATTTTTTTTTTTTTTTTTTTTTTTTTTGTATTTAGTGAAACTTTTTTTAATTTGCATATAAAATATCTGTTACTATTTATCTAAATAAGTATAATTTTATACATAATCAAAATTTAATCTCCTCTCATTTATAAATTCTATTTTAATGCGGAACGATAAAATTGCATCATAACAATAATATATTGAAGAATTATAACAATAGTTTACATCACAACTTAAAGTAAAAGAAAACAACAATAAATTACACGAAAATAACATACCTCTTTTGCTTTGGGAAAGAGTGTTTTTACGATATAGGAACAAATTACGATTCTGAATAAAATGCATTCTGTAGCTTGTTTTGTTGAAAAAAACTTGCTCATCATCATCAATTGTCATATAGTAAAGTGCAAGATAAGTGACTTTTTCCTCTTCGGGCAAGTTAAAGAAATAAATGAAATCAAAAGATGCATCATCTAAGAATTCACATTTGGGTTTTATTTGTCTTCTTCTTTTTTTATTAGTATCCCGTATAACCACCTTCTTTGTTTTTCTTTTCATATTACTCTGACTTTGTTGCTTTATTTTTACTGAAGTTCGATTCTTTCTTAGTTTACTCGGCCTTTTATCAGACATTTTATTTGGTGATTCTTCCTTATTTTCCCCGACTGAGAAAGAATCTACGATTAGTTCTTTCTGATCGTCACCATTAGTGGATTCCAACACTCGATCTACAACTTGAATATCAGACAACCCTGATTGCAGATCTATTTCTGTTTTTGAAACATTTTCAGGAGACAATGCTCTTTTCTTTTTTTCTCTCTCTTATTCCTTTAGAAACATTTACATTAGAACTTTTAGGCTCCGATTCTTCAACAGAACCAGAATTTTTTTCATTTTTTATTATTTCTTTTTTGGATTTTTTTATAGATTCAGATTTCGAATCAACTATATTTTCAAAAATTTTATTTTCTTTCACTGGATTTATATTATATATTTCCCGAGCAGATTCATATTTATGGTCAATCGATTTTTAATCTTATTTGTTGTTTCTTCAGCATTGCCATTATCAATTTCTGATTCTATCTCTTGAACTTTTATATTGCCAACAACTCCTTCTCCTGTTCTTTCAGGCTGTTCTACAAGAGCGTCAACCATTTCTTCTCTGGAGTCTTCAAGTTTATCTGTTAGAATATTATCTTCTCCAGATTTAGAAGCATAATGTGTCTCTTCTATCGATTCTTCAAAGTATTTTGCAGAATCGCCAATCATTTTCTCTGATTCTTTAAAAATTTCTGCAAGATCATAACTCGTCTTTTCTTCTGATTCTTGGAATTTAACAACTGGGTAATCAACATTCTTTTTTTCAGAGTTTTTAATTCGATTTTTAGATGCATCAAACTTGTCAACTCCGCTTTTTTCGACTTCATCTTCTTCCACTACTCTTTTCTCATAATCCATCACTGCTTCATCATTCAATTCTACAGATTCATTAATTGAATGATTCACTTCTGATTCTTTAACTAGAATTTCTAATTTATGAAACTCATCAATTTTCCTCATTTCATTTTCATACTCATCTTCCGTTGCTTTTTATAATAATCAACCACTTCATCTTTTGATTCAACAATTGAATTGCCAATATCTTCCGATTCCTCACATTGATTTGCTATTTTTTGAACAAAACCCATGTCTGATTTTTTAATTAGACTTTTAGATTTATCACAGCCAATTTCTTTTTCTTCCACTCCCATTAATTTTGTTGTCTCATTCTCTACAACTTTATCTCCTTCTGATTCTTTTTCAGATACATTAATTGAATAATCCGATGTACACAACGCAGGAATATTATAAAAAACGGCTTCAAGTTCTGTCCCAGAAAGATGGTTTTCCATACTTTGCTGTGTAAGCGATACATTTTTCTCTGATTCCTCAAATTCATAAAATGAATTAGCTTTCTCTGATTCTTTACATTCATTTTCAGTACATTCCTCAGATTGATCTGCAGCACCTTCAATTATCTTCCTTTCAGATTCTTCAGGTTCATTTGCCATACATACTTCTGATTCCTCAGATTGATCTGCTGCACCTTCAGTTATCTTCTTTTCAGATTCTTCAGGTTCATTTGCCATACATACTTCTGATTCCTCAGATTGATCTGCTGCACCTTCAGTTATCTTCCTTCAGATTCTTCAGGTTCATTTGCCATACATACTTGATTCCTCAGATTGATCGCTGCACCTTCAGTTATCTTCTTTTGAGATTCTTCAGGTTCATTTGCCATACATACTTCTTTTGATTTCTCAGATTGATCTGTTATATCGTCACATATCATTTTTGATTTTATAACCAGACATTTTGATTCACCAAACATGTCAATTTTCTTGTGTTCCTCTTCTTCATTCTCTATCATAGATTTGTTGCCTTCAATTTCTTCATATTCCATCCTTTCATTTTCAACCACTTCTTTTTCTTCTTCCGTTCCCACTTTTGTTTGTACTCTTTTTCTTCATCTTTATTGTGAATTGAATCATTCTTATTGGGAATGCCAAATTTCTCTGAAACTTCGGTATCATTTGTTATACATTCTTCATCCAAAATTTTTACATCTACAGGTAGACTTTTAAAACTATCGTTATCATAATTCGCGTCATATTCATCAGCCAAAGTTTCCACATTCCAAGATGAATGCATACTGTCTTGTTGCTCAATTGAATGCCTGGTTCTTTTTCTTGAGACAATATTAAGAGAGACAGATTTCCTTTCTTCACAGGGAGAGGCTGGCGCTTTTTCATATGAGTTTGTCGTTTGAGGTGCAATTTTTCTAGTTGTATTGCTTTATTCTTCCAATACAGCTGTTGTTTTCTCAAATTTCTGAGGGAATAAATATATACCATATAACACAGAAATATATGAAAAAAATATTCACAAAAAAAATTTAAGATGTTTCACGAAACATCACATCTATACAAATATATAGATGCATGCTTACATGTTAATTCTAAATAAGACAATTTTGTAACTAACAGATAATCTTTTATCCATCTTTAAAAATAACATTAAAAGAAATTAAATTACAAAAGTAATTTGGCTACAGTACTGTTTTTAAGAAACAATGTATTTTGTAAAACAGTACCTGGCATATTCTTTTAATACTTATCAATAGAAATAAGAGAAATGAACAAAATCTTAAACAGTTCTAAACATAAAATATTTGATATTTTAATGATTTCACTTTTATAATTCTTCACACATAGCAAAAATTTAATCCTGAAGGCATAATCATTATCTTCTATTATCTAATAATTTTTGTGATAAAAGATATTTAATTTTTATAAAGACAATTGAGATGCAAAAACTTGAAGAATTTTAATACTGTATACAAGTAGAAATAATATAATTCATAATAAAAGATAAATGAGAAAAATTTGTGATAAAATCAAAAATACATATAACAGAGCAGAATTCAATAATCAGCACAAACTTTAATATAAAAAAAAAACTACGAATCACGTACAGACTATGCAGCATTATATGAGATATTTTACTTCTTTAGGCCGAAAATTACACCTGCGGCTTAGGCCGGAGAAAAGGTAATTAAAATTGCTATTAAAATATAACACTAAAACAATCGATGTTTTAAAATCAAGGAAAAATAAAAATATATATTTTTAGATGTATTGATAAACAATGTGTCAATTAAAATTATTAAAAATGTAAAAACGAAAGGGTTTTTTTATACTCTTACTCAATTATTCTACAAATTATCAAAAGAACATCCTTTTGTTTTATAGATTGAAATCAAAATCTTTCAGATGCTTAATATTTTTATACAATGTTATTTGATTGACCGTGTGAATAATTTAAAAAATAACATAACTTACCATAGGGATATTTGAAATAACCCGTATTTATGTGTAACAAAATATGTATCTATCAAATATACTTACCTTGCAACATGTTTCAATGCCAATTCTTTTAGTGCATCGTTATAGTTTTTACACATTTTTTAAACAATAATTTTAAACACCTTCTCTTATTTTATAATTCCAAAGCCTCCTTTAAACAAAGAGTACAAATATTTTTAACTTAAATTATACCTGGGTAATATGACTGGTAATTGTTCAACTTCATCTGCAAACAGAATTTCATCATAGGAAGATTCTTCTCTTATATAAGCATCAAAATAGTTGGATCTGATTGCAGCCTCATATGGATCAGACGTTTTCTATCACTTTCGTGTTCAAGTATTTCAACAGCAAGAGTATGAATATTGTTGTGCTATTGTGAAGAAACATTTTTGAATTATGTTTTATATTTAATCTTCGATAATAATACTACGTACATTAAAATTAATAAAAAAAAATGTAACATTAAAGCAGCATTAAATTAAGCCATGATTTAAAATTACACATTTCTGTAAACTTTAGCATTTAAATCTTGATAAGAATATTTTATGGATCAAAATATAAAAGAAAAAGTTCATCAAAAAAATCAATTCAAATGTTGGCCTTTTTCTTTTTCTCCCACGTAAGAAATATGCTTAAATTTTCAGATTTATATAATTTTTATTAAAGGGAGATCTCTAAAACATATGCTTACTTTATACATTCTTTAATTATCAAATAGTAAGAATTCACCATGTATTCCCAAAAACCTACAATCTTGAACACGAACTACGATCATAGATCCTCCTTTTTAAGGATGGGTTGACTTTTACGTTAGACTTTGACTTTGCACGGTTTTAAGACTTTGGACCGTAAGACTTTGAAACCGATAATGGGAGAGAGGGAAAAACAGAAATGGGAGTGTGGGAAGTCGAGTGAAGAATTCTAGGCAGTACGGAGAGTACAAAGACCCTTAAACGAACTATTCTTTTTAAGTTGATTTTGTAAATACTTGTTATGTAGTTTTGTTTGGCGCTGCAGTTGTGCAGTAGCAAATTTTAATAAATGTGGTAGCAAAAAGATTGCATATTTATTTTTAAGAAATAATTTAGTCTATCTATGAACAACACTGAATCAAGACCACACTCATATCCAGCCCTGACTTGTACTCAAATATAATTAAAATGGGAATTTTCAATAAAAATCAAGTGACAAATTATTTAATTTTTATTCTGTCAAAAAATTTGTCGTACTTTCTTTCTATCAAAGAAAATTTGAACTTTTAAAAGAAATTTAAAAGCAATTTGTGATTATTTATATAAACTAACAGGCTTTGCTAGTAATTGAGTAGAAGTGCAAAAAAAAAAAAAAAAAAACTTCACAGAGCTAAAGAACCTTATGGTGGAATGCATCGCAAATAATTCTTCATAAATTGAATCGATTTATAGCTGAATTATTATGTATTTATTTCATTAATAATTGAACTGCCTGGGAAAACTATTCTTGTATTTACATCATATAATATGCAAATACAAGGGACTTAATAATTAAAAACATTATTTTAAAGATATTTCTGGGATCTAAAAAAGATCACTACTTTCACAGGAAATCCTTTAATCAAGTTGCCTACAGACAAGCATAGGCTGACCAAGAATTTTCTTGGGGTCATCTCAACAAAAAATGTCTGAACACACTCCATATATTTATACAGTTGTAGATAAGATATCATTCTAATAATAAGTAGTAAAGTGCAATAAATAAAAATCTAAATTTTTTTTTTTGAAATCTCACGGAGGGGAGGGAACCAAATATGATTTCAAGTTAAATCAATAATTTAGCAAGATAAAAGTTTCTATTTTCTGAAACTGAATTTCCTTTTCTATTTGAAATTATTTTCTCTTGCTTTAACTAAACAAGAAATATAATAAGAATTAATTAACTAAAATATTCAATTTATAACAATTTACAATCAAAAATTAAAAAAACATTGATAGAAAATTTAAAAGGTATTTTTAAAAAATTAAAAATGAAGAAACAAGCCCAATAAATTAAAAATCTCAGAAATGAACAAAACTAATGCAATTAATCGACATAAAAGGTCGCAAGGAAAAACATAATTTTGAAGACTTATAAAAAGTTTAATGTATTTAACTCACAGATGCTACAATTACTTATAATAAATAAAAAATCAATAATTAAAAATATATGAGCTAATTTACAAAACTCAATTTATTATTAATAAGCAAGTTTTATCTCAAATTTTGAAAATAAATTTGAAAGTTTAATGACAATAGATAATTAAATTAATTTAGATAAATACTTCTTATTTTTATACAAAAATCAATAGAGTAAACTTAATATGACTTCCTGTTGTGTAATTTGCAATATTATTTCTTAAATGTTACAGGAAGTGTAGGTTAAGGTTAATTAAGTTCAGAAACTACATCTGTAGTGAAATCAGTACATAAAATCTACGTGCTAATTTATTTTAATCTATACTATATTATTTCATGATATTTTTTTTTTACAATATTAATTCCATACATATGTATAAAGCATCAACTATTTGGTTTTCATTCCAATTTTAGGTAGAAAATTACATAAAATTGAATCGGTCAGTCATTTCTAAAAGCTTAAATGTTTACTTTTTTTCCCCAATTTTTCAATGTATTTTTCATTTGCATGTTTATAGAAATAAACCAAGTCGTGATAAATATAATTACATTATATTTATAAAAACTTGGAATTTATCTTGGGCAAAAGGCAATGGACGTACCAATTTAGGAGTA
Organism: Caerostris extrusa; assembly: GCA_021605095.1. NCBI lineage: Eukaryota > Metazoa > Arthropoda > Arachnida > Araneae > Araneidae > Caerostris > Caerostris extrusa. Next base: position 43,028 of record BPLR01009183.1, read on the forward strand.
CCTTTGTGGTATTAAGTATGTTATCTATAACTTATAAAATTATCTATATAAGAAACTCAATGGAGATAATATCTGAAATAAACCATGAGAATATTTAAAGAACTGTATTATTCAATTTATTTCTAATATGTAGGACGAACTTACCCATACAACTTTGAGGCACCTTTCATCTCCCAACATTCTTTCAGCTTTCCGCTGATATTCATGTTCAATTTGTGATGTTTCAAATAAAGATGAAGGTTCAAAATTTGAAAGCATTGTCATATGTTGAAGAAAAAGAGCAGTACAATCTTTGCAGGCATCATCTGTCAATATGTTGTACCTGCACAGAAAATGTAAAAAAAAGGAATGGAAAAAATCAGTTTTAAAAAACACCAGGAATATTCTTATTACTTTACATTACAGCTTAGCTAAAAAATAACAGATAACTAACAAATTTTTTTATCCGTATTTTTAATATGATTTTAAAAAATGTAAATCTATCAATAGATTATTACTGATAAAATGATGAGAATTTTAAAATAAATTCAGATATAAAAAGGGAGATTTATTGATATTTAAATTTTTTTATAATAATTAAGACATTAAATAGATGACAAGCTCCTTAACATTAAATATATGGGCTAGTTTTTGTCACACAGAAGTAAAACCTTTTGTGTTACATTTGTTAAGATAGTACAAAGTTTTACTGAATATAATTATAGGGTTCGGGAGCTGTATAAAAAGTTAGGTTTTGTTAGGGGTTTTCCCCCTTTTTCACGATTGATTTTTTCAATATAAAACTGCCAAATCATGAATACTAACTTATCATTTTAAACATTTCTGTAATTGGAAATAGGTGTCTGCAAGGCTACCAATTTTAGGTTGAGCCCTATATATATATATACATTAGGCTGCTGAAAATATCATTGCAACTGTTAATTTAACTACTTTGAAAAAATATTCAAGCTGGATGCTAGATGGCATTAGGAGTAGGTGAATTTTAGCATCGTTGATTCAATTCTTTGTATAGAAAAGGTTTTACATTAACAGTTGCCTTTAACGTTTGTTAAAAAAAATCAACTCTTTGGCAAGATAGGTTGATTAACATATCACTAAAGCTGCGCTAAATTTAGCGCCAATTAAATCCACCTCTTTTATTACCACATATAGGTAGCATATTTAAAACTTAAAGCATTCTTATTGAATAATTATGATGGTTATTACTTATTTATTGATTGGTTTTTTATGCATTTTATTATTGTATTTGATTTTGCATGATAAAATTATGAATACATATTACAGTGAATATTTTACTATTGATAATGCTAATCGCTTAAAAATATGATGAGTTGAGATGATAACATAAAATACATATATTATATAATATACATATTTTCTTATTTCTAATTCATCAGTTTCATAAAAAAATTATCAACAAAACTTGTCAAAGTAAAAAAATGCTAACAAACGAGCAATGATAAATCATTTTGTTTGTAATATATTAAATAATAATTTTTTTTTTAGGTGAAAAAAAAAAAAAATTAGTGCAAGTATTGAATACAGAAAATATAATACAAAAAATATAACATTTCTCTTGGTAGGACTCCCAATAAATATATTCTATGCCAATTCAAATTAATGCAGTTGGTTATGTAGTATTCAATGAAGTGTAAGATTGGTGCACCAATTTTTTTTTTCTTAAAAAAATCAATCCATAAAAGTTGAAAAACAAGAACAATCACACACAAAATATATGATACTTACAGATATAATTGAATAAAATACAGTCCGGTCACATTAATGTGACCACCTGTCAAAAAGCCAGAATAACCACCTTTGGCAGAGCGGACCGCTGCGAGACGTGGGGAAGAGAATGAATTAAGTTTCTGAAGGTGTTCACTAGGATGCTGAGACATGCCGACTCAGTGCCGTGGCCAGCTGCGCTAGATTACGCGGTTGAGGATCCATGGCGCAAACAGCCCAAGCCCGATCGAGGTGGTCCCACAGATTCTCGATTGGGTTTAAATCCGGTGAGTTTGCTGGCCAAGGGTGAACGGTAAATCATCCTGGTGCTCTTCAACCACGCACATACACTGCGAACTGTATGACACCTTGCATTGTCCTGCTGGTAGATGCCATCATTTTGAGGAAAATTAATTAGCATGTAGGGATTGGACATGGTCCGCAAGGACAGATGCACTTTTGTGCTGATCCATCGTGCCTTCCACAATGATGGGTGCACCCAGTGAATGCAGGGAAACATTCCCCAAACCATAAAGCTCCCTCCTCCATCTTGGATCCTTCCGACAATTGTTGCAGGGCTTTACTTTCAGACGTTTCACGCGCCGTATACGCCAACTTCCATCTGTCCGATGGAGCATAAAACGTGATTCATCGAAAAAAAGCACCTGTCGCCACTCTGTGGACGTCAGTTTCGGTACTGGCGTGCAAATTCCAGCCTTCGTCGCCGATGAATAGCAGTTGCATAGGTGCATTAATCAGCGCTTCTGCTGCGGAGGCACATGCGCAGCAACGTTCGCTGAACCGTTGTTGAGGATAGACTCTTGGTAGCCCCTTGGTTCATCTGGGCGGTCAGTTGCTCAACAGTTGCCGTCTATTCGCAGGAACGCGCATCTCCGTAGCCTTCGTTCGCCTCTGTCATCTATAACCCGTGGTGCACCATGTGCCACGCCGCTGATTTGGATAGTGCCATTTTGCCATGCGGTATACTTTTACCACGGCGGCACGCGAACAGTTCACAAAAAATTAGCAGTTTCAAAAATGCTTCCACCCTTGGCCCAAAGCCAATAATCATGCGCTTTTGGACGTCTTTCCGATGCCCTAGGACATGCTTTACATACACTCCACTGCAATGTGCTGCCACCTACCTTTTGTGATTGGTTATTTCACGTTGACGTCGAAAGTAGGTGGTGGTCACATTAATGTGACTGGACTGTATATTAATGAAAAAAATCAGAAATTTTGATGTTTACAAACTTATATGATTTTACACTAAGGGTTGAAATCCAAGTACTGTGATCTTATAAGCCATTATGGCAGTCTGTGACTGAGATAATAAAAAAAAAAAAAAAAATCACTGTTACTTTTTTTTTTTTTTTTTTTGGCACATAGGCAGCTAAGCAGTTTATGTTGGAATAATATTTAAGCATAATAAAGAGACACATTATTTCCAATGATTAGATCATATATGTTGTAATACTTTATTTATTGAATCAAATTAGCTGTGGTGAGGATGAAAAGCAAAAACATAAAAAAAAATATTTGTGAGATTAATAATTAACATCTATCAAGGGATGAAAGTAAAATTGATCTAGGGAAAAATAATTATTCATTGTCATAAAATATTCAATGATTAACATATGAAGTTTGTGTAAAAACGTTTATTTGTGACAGGAGAAATTTATTTGCTTATAATATATATTTCGTTAAACCTTATTATGCTTGACTTAAAATTACAAATAAACTTTAAAAAAAATTATATAGAAACTTTAATTATAATAATAGCAATGACATACATATAATATATATAATAAAAACGAAATTATAAAGCAAATGACATTAAAAGAATGAATTTATTCTAAATAATTAAAATGCAAAACATGTTCTGCTAAATACCTTCAAAGCAATAAATGTTCAATACTTTTTAGCTAATAATTTGTAAACAGGCACATATATATTCAAGTGAAAACTTTTTGAAAATTAAAAATTATATTTAAAAAAGAGAGAGACACACACAAAACTAAACTGTCCAAAACTAAAATGTCCTGCATATTTAATGCTAACTAGAATAATTTTCAAATTTTATTTTGCCAGAAGAAATTCATTTTGTATAAATGAGTGCTTCAACAATTTCTACAAATCACACAACCACAATTGTTGTTAACACTAGTTATAATCCCATATGTAATTTTGGTACAATAAGTGTTTTTTTGGTTTTTCTGGTATAATGCACAATTATAACAATACAAAATCATAGGATAACTACATCCTTGATGGAAAGTGATGTCTGCTAACACTTCTAACTTTTGAAATGTTTTTATGTTATGTTTTTGAGTTTGTTCGACCGATTTTAAAACATGTAATCGACAAATCTAAGTTTTCAAGAATAGATAGAAAAAATAATATATCTTTAGCGGATCATATTAAACACTATGGCATTCCATGATATGAAGTTAAGCAGGATTAACTGATGAAAAAAAAAAGAATACATCTATTTAAATGGTTACAAAGACGATGATTACCTTAAAAATTACCATTAAAGTCTTAACTTCAAAATTATTCAAATAAAACTATCCCTTGAAAATAATTAAATTTTTGTTAGAAATATCCAAAATTCATAACTTTGTCAAATAACGACTAATCACAATATCTTTATAAATACTTCATCTCTTAAATTACAGCAGTTCTCCCCGTATTGCCATTACAGCAAATTGATGACTCTATGATATTAAAAATATTCATTTATTCTCTCATTATTTGGAGGCCACAAACATTTCTTCAACTTCAACTATTAAATTAATCTAGATTAAATTTAAATTTCACTATTATTGATTATTTTGTGTTTTGATGTGATTTTACTTTTTGGTACATTTAGAATAGAACACAGTTGCTGAATTAATAAGAGAAAATTATTTATACAAAAAAACAGAGGAAGTAATCACTTGTTTTATAATTGCATGGATAAGTTTGTCCATGGGTAACTTGACATAAGCATGAATTGCATAAAGGGAAGGCATCTTCTTCCACAAATTGAGCATAATCCAGGAGTGCCATTCATTAATTTCTTGAAGTTTATCAACAAAGTAGTTATGTTTTCCATGGGCTGTTTACTGTTAAAAACCCACAAAAGAAAAACATTTTAAACTTCAAGGAACATTTGGTGAGATGGAAATAATGAGATTAAAAATATTAAAAATGGATAATAATAAAATTAAAGTGTTAAATAGAGATTTCATATTCTTGATATCATTTGACATTTAATAATGTTTTGAATATTCAATAATTTATATTTACTACAATGGTAATCTTAACACATAAAAGTTATTCATTTTTACTGAGATTCATATTGTCCAAAATTACTTAACCATAAAATAATTTCCATTATATCATATTTAAAATAAAGTAATTCTAACTTAAAACTGGGAACAAAAAGGAACTAAAAACAGCAATTAGATAACATAAAAAAATTATTTTTAAAAGTACCTTTACATTATATTCATGTATTTTACATATTTTTATTGTATAGGTGAAAGCATTGTGGGTCTAGAGGTTTAATAAAAAACCTATAAAAAAAAAGTTATAAATGTTCATTCAAAGCTTATAAAAGTTTTTCTGAAGATATTTTGTTAAAATTTCTATAGGTATTAATAATATATACTGCTGCTAATTATGATAGGCATTACTAATTGTATAGGTAAAGCATTGCAGGACTTAACAGTTCGATAAAGAACTATGCTGCAGTCAGTTTATTCAAAGCTATAAAGTTTTCTGAAGATATTTTGTTAAATTATGTCTTTCTCCTCAGTATCATCTCATGACAACTCTCTTTCATTAATTTACAAATTGCTAATAGTAACTATAATAGGAAACTTACATGTAAATGACCAGAATGTATATATTTTTCCAAATCTATTTATAGAAGTTATGTGATATGAAAAAGTTCATGTCATCATAGTTCAACAATTATATCCATGTGTAATTAAAAATAAAATAATGGAGAAGAATTTTAAAGAGCAGAGAAATTTTAATCAAATTTTATGTAAGTTAAAAACATCATTATAATCCTAAACATAAGACTTAAACAATTTATTTCCAAGATCAAAATCAAGCTGCATAAAAATGAACTTTTTTAATAGCAATAAATAATAATTAAAGAAACTGATAAAGCTTTTCGTAAACATTATGGAAGTATCAGCAGCTATATAGCTTTTACGACAAGAAATTAAATGTGTTCCATCTAAAATTCCTAAAATATCTGCAATTTTTCGTTACTAAGAGTGAGAACTCAAGCTTTTACAGAAACTGGTTGCATGCCACATTTATCATGATCATCATAAAATTTATCTGAAATTATACTCAGTTTTTGATGAAATATATTTTACAAGTGTTGATCAAATGTATAAAATTTGCATAAGCAGCAACTTGATTATAGACTAGCAAAAAGAATGAGGTAATCTGAATTTTTAAAAATGACTTAAAATTTTCTAATTGTAGACCTGTTTGTCTCATTAATGTCTGTAAATTAACCAAAAGATTTGTTTATGCTAAACACTCTATCTGAAGAAGGGCATGAATTTTTGCTGCATTAGAAAGTATAGAAACACTGTGGAACAGATAGCTAGGATTACTCAATTAATTAAAAATAGATTCTAACAAAATTGGAGCTGTGTAGCTAAATTCTTTAATTACTGAATTGCTTTCAATAGAATGTGGCAAAGGATCTTACTAATAAATATAAATAAACATGGAAATATAATAAAATGTGAACAAGTAAGCTACATATATTTTAGATCAAAGATTTAGATTTGCAGCTTTGTATTTACCTGCATCACGGATTGCCCCAGGCCTCGCGAAGTCAAATGTTTTCATTCATTATTATTAATAGTTTTATTCAAAGAAAAATTAACATAGATTTTACAGTGTAATCTCACCTAGTTTTGTCCAATATAATAAGTCATTTATAAGAATATGTAAATAATCTAAGATTCCTTTAAATGAACAATCACAAACCTTTATCATGTTCAAGAAATAAAAAGAAATTATTTTAAATATTAATATATTCAAATATTTATTCTGAAAGGGCCAAAGAAACATTTATTTGTTATGATTCTATCCCAACTAAATAGAAATACAAACTATACTTACTTGAAATCTCATCAGATTTAAAAACTGAATTTGGAAAAAGAAACATTTAAAAATCTTGGGCATCATTACTACCAGAAATACATTATAAGAAGAATAGAAAATGTTGGTGAGATGTTTTACTGGGAACATTTGATTTACATTGAAACATCTCTCACGAATGATGTTCAACTTTCGTTTATGCCTTTCAAAATACAGTGTAAATTAGAAAATTATTCAGAAAAGTGTTCTTAAGATTATAATTATCTTAAGAACACTTTTCTGAATAATTATCTTTTTCTTGCTCCTACATCCCCTTCAGGAAAGCCATGCAATTTCATATAGACTTTTAATATTGGTTGATTAAAGATAGTGGTTCTTTTCAAATTCAGAGAAAATGCCAAGACCATTTATTATTTGATGGTCATAAGCATTAAAAGGCAGAAAACCTTCTTGAATATGATAAATGAATTGAAAGTAAATTGAGCTTTCTTTTGATGACATATTCTATTTATGCCTACAAACTGTCATAGCTATGTCAGTTTAATCAATTGTAATTTGGATTTGATTCATTCTGTGATCAAGAAGTTTTCCTTTAACATAGAGTTGGCAATGACATATTTCTACCCTTGGTGAAAGCTACTCTTCTGCAAGTTGATAATCTGATACATTAATAAATTTGTTATTGATTATCTTAAAATTGTCAGAATCTGGATATTTAAATTATTTAAAACAGAGCTATTGATAAATTCTGCTATATTTTTTATAATAAAATGGATGGTGTGTCTTTAGCATTGGAGAAAATATGCAAAATCTTTTGTCAAATGTTATATTTTTAATTCCCATTAATACTAACAAATTCATGAGTTGTTGGGGATGTTAACAGGGCTATTTTTTACAATTCAAGATTTCTCTCTTCCAGATAGAGGCTATCATGGATTTCTAGCCAAGACAAGATATTTCTGAAAATGACTTAGCTGGTGTTCTAACTAACTTTATTTTGTATAAATATTATTGATTTTTTAATGCCTAAGAATCCTAAAACTTCAATCTCAAAGCTTATAAATAAATGTGTAAAAAGATACCACAAATGAAAAGTTTTGGAACTTTTTATGGAGATAGATTTTCTATTTATTTGGCTATGGATATACAATTAATTTTTATGTCAAGACTGAGAACATTTTCATCATATTGGTGGGACATAATCTTCAAATTAGTTAATGTGCAGCTTTTCACAGATTCTACTAACCAACTATAACTATTTCTATTAACATTAATTATTTTCAAAATTATTTCTAAACTTTTTTTGCTTATCATGAAAGACCCTAGAAGTCATGCCCTTTTACAATCAAAGTATGGTGTAAATGTTTGATATTCTCAATCCTGATAATCTGTTAGAGATCCTACTACCATCATAGGATAAAAAAAAATCATATAAATGCAAAAAAATAAATCCTTGTCAAAAGAACAATGAATCTTCTATTAATGCGTTATTTTTCAAAATTTCTGAATAATCAAAACACATTTTCAGTTCATTCTTATAATAAATGTAATTTAGTAAATTAAAATTCAACATTATACTTAAAAGAAACTGAATATTTCAAAATTCAATTACGAAAATGTAATAAATATTCAATAACATTTACAAACAATTTACATTTGTTTCATACATCAAAGGAAATAAATAATATTTTACTCCCTATAATATTTTTATTTATGTGCATTTCAAAACAATTAATGTTTATTTTATAAAACAAGTAACGCCTCAAAAATTCAATCATAAAATTTTAATAGAATAATCAATATTAGTTAACAAGTATAATTAAAATATTCCTAAAATTTTATAGTAGGAAAAAATTATTTTCATTAACATAAATCTTAGTAATATTTTACCAGAATGCATTTGTGTAGAAACAGCTGGTCTTTTGCTTAACAATTTCTCTTTCAGAGACTTCAAGAACTCTACTTTTTGAAAGAAGTTTAGCCAATCTATCATATAAAATGTAGAATTGTCGAAAGAAAATAAACCAAGTTTTATTCACAAAAAATACTGTATATGGCAGATTCTGAAAAGAAAAATTTTCAATACAGAATGCAGCTATAATATGATATGATGGTACACATATACTTTTACGAAATAAAATACATAAATTCAAGGAAAATTCTTTCTATTTTCTTTCTACATATTTTCACTGTACAAAAACCATTTGTTTAAAAATTTAAACCAAATAAATATTTAAAATGTTGATAACTTTTGAATATTTGTATACAATTTGGTTTTTGTTATATAATTCAGGTTTCAGGAGCAGCGAACACTGGTAGTAGCTTTTCTCGTAAAAAATGGCGAGTTTCTAATTTACTTCTTGTCAATTCTCCTTTGGTTTTTGTGTTTAAGTGAAGTATCATATATGTGTGTGTATGTGCAGTTTAGATAAATTGCCAAGTATTAATATTTGCAAAATGAATATTCTGTTCAATATATAAATAAAAAACTGTTTAATAAAACAAATCATACAATGTTCAAAAAATTTTGATTTATTAAGGGAAAAAAAGCATTTTTTAATATGAATCCCAAAGCCTAAAATACATGATTCATTTTCTATAAAAGGTAAGTTTCACAGCTAAAAAATTTTTAAATACAATTTATTTTATAGTTTTAATACAGAAAAAGTCATCTTTGAATCATACTTATGAATCAAAGTCATCTTTGTTAATTTAATACAAAAATATGTTATTCTTACATATTTTATTGTTAGTTTATTTGCTAAAAAATATGAAATTATTATAAAAATAAAACTATCAATTAGATACTGTAGAGCAACAATTCTTTTGCCCTTAATCGTGTAATAAATAATTATATTTATTTTCTTGATATGTTAATAAAATAATCTTTTTTTTACTCATATTATTCGAATATTATTCAAAATGTTTGATTTAACTGAAGAAATATTAATATTAATGCATGCTTTCCTTTATTTTGCACAGAAACATTTTTAAAAAATCAATTAGTAAAAATTCCAAACATTTCTTGCCAAAAATTATAATTATAATTATAAAACAGCCAAAACTGTAATGTAATGTAAAAAATTTTGTTATTCCAATTCCTTTTAGAGCTAATAAAATACTACTGGTGACAAGCAAAATATTTTTTTATGAAGTTATACACATCAAACTACAAATAATATATTCATATGAAAACTAAAATAAACTTTGAGTCAAACTGAAATAAAAATATTCAGATTGAATCAATAGACTTGATTAATTTTAAAACAGAAATATTTACAGTTGATATAAACCTAATTTAAAAATTAGTTTAATTTAAAAATAAAATAACTAACTTAACTTTATGAAACAAAAAAAACAACATTATTCTTAGAAATGAAAAAAAAAAAAAAATTGTATATAATAAAAGAAGCAGTGCTCAATTCTTCACAAAATTGACAAGGATATATTTTTATTGTAATAGAATATGTATACTTACAGTTTTAGGCAAGGTGTTTATTTTATCGAAAACATTTCCCCTTTAAAGATTGAATTGTCTTTCTCATTCTTTTCTTCATTTTCCTCATTGAATTTCTCTTGATTGCTGGACCCTCTTATATTGCAAGTACATGAATTTTGACAATTTCTTCCTCCACAATTATTATCATCATGCACTAGCTTTGCTATATAAAAAAATTATATTTTTGCAATTAATAAAATGTATGAGTAATACATTAGTCTCATATTTTTATAATTCACTACAGAAAAGGACTAAAGGAAACAATAAAAGTTTTTTCAAACCTCCATGAAATTTCTTCCTCTTTGTATTTTCAGTTGTCATTTCATTTGAAATGGAATTATTTTCAATATTCAAGGTCTATTTACATATTAACTATAGATTGAGGCTATTCTAATGTAATGCTTTCTATAATTTTGTTAAATGTTCCCATAATCAAGTTTTTTTTGTTATTTTATTTTTCGATAGTTAATTAGAATGTTTAAGCTGTTTTAGATTTGAGATAAAATTTCAAACAAAATTAACATACTTGAAAAATATTTCTTCCTTTGAATTCTTTTTTATTACAATAATAATGTTTTCAAGTTTTCAATTACGCTGCTAATAACATTTATATATATATATATATATATATATATATATATATATATATATATATATATATTAGGCAAGAAATGTCAACCAGTTGATGAAGGGATAAATTAATGGTTGTAATAAATGATAATTTTTAAATAATAAATGGTAATTTTGCAAAGATACTCGACTGAAGTAACCTGTAAAATTGTATAACTGTTAATATATATTACCATTAACAGTTAACACTGTTAAGCAAAAATTAAATGATTTTCTCATCTCTAATACATATAATAAAAATTTTACCTTAATAATGTATAATATATTAATAATCTACATTCAAAGAAAATAAAAAGAAATCCATTCCTTTTGTACTATTATGAAATACTTATGTAAAGAACAAATGAGAATGATCATAAATTAGCAAAAAGAATTCAATACATACCCAGAATTTTTCTATTTGCTTGTATACTTCAATATTTGTAGAATACAATTGAAAATGCTACTATAGTTTTAAAAATAAAATATAAAGTGTCCTAAAAACACTAATTAATACATATTTAAAAATTGAATTAGTTTTTTCCATAGAGTCTTGTATAATTTATTTTGAGAAATATGCTTATTTTTAACTATATAAAAATTTTAGATGAGTAAACTTAATTAACTTGAAAGAAAAATCGTTTTTATAACAATAAAAATATATATATATATAAAATTTCTGATATCTATGATATCTAAACAAAATTCCTCCATATAAAATTAGAAATTACTTTTAAAATTAAAAATAGTTATACGTAAAAATTGCACATTTAATAATGTACGAATATTTACATTATATTTATGATAAAATTATTAAGGAAGATCAATAAATCATAACATAATAGTAAGCTCATAAAATATGAGTAATTGATTATCAAATGCACTTATTTTCCTTAAGAAGTTATTTTGGAGATAATAGATATGTAGTGGAAATATTTACATTTAATTTTTCTTTTCGACATCTGCACATCGAGAAGGAAATGGTGTACAAAAAAATCAGGAATAAAGTTACAAATTACAAGCTCAATTTTTATGCTTATCATCTTGAAATATACCTGCAAAAAAAGACAAATAATTGTAATAAAATGTTAAACTAAAATTAAAAATATGATTTATATACCTAACTAAACTCTGTTTGATGAAAATAAAAATAATTAATTTATAAAATTGCTTATTTATTAAGTGTTCAATTAAAGATAACCAGAGGGACACTTCTAAACGAATCCACCATTTTTAAGACTTATTTTTATCATACACTAAATGATAAAAAATACCCTTACAAGAGTGATTCCTTTTTGGAAGCAGTTATAAAAAGGGCATTTACATCACTAACATTCAGTAATTTGACATTAAAAAAAAAATTTTTAGGTTTCAGGAGATGTTCAAAAAACCACTAGGCTCTACTATTTTTTTAAATCATAGAATAGTTTCTACTCATAATAGAAAGTGATACAACTTTTAGATATTTCTGATTCAAATGCAGAAAATAATTCAGTAAAGGACATTTGTAGGTCCTTTCCTGGTTTAGTAATATTGAGAGCAATTTAAAGTTTTATTTATTATATTGATAGTATGAATTATAAACAGATGAAAAAAAAAATTTTTTATTGAAAAAAAAATTAGAATATGCTATTCTGGAAAACTAATATATTAATAAAAGGGAAAGTCATATATATAAATAATGGTAAAAGTTTATTTAATAAATTCAAAAATATTTGTACTACAATTATCATACTAATTAATTTTTCTTATTAAATGCACATATAATGTTTGTCAATTTTTGCAGTGGAATTTATATTCTATTAGAAATAGTAAGGAAATGAAAGCTGAGAGAATTATAAGATGTTTTATTGGAAATTCAAAACTCATAAATAATTTTTTATACTTAGTATTTGGAAATTTTTAATTAAAAATACTTTTTCAGATAGTATTGGAATATTTAATCAAAAAATTTGTAATGAAAAGCTCATTCGATAAGAAAAAGACATGTATTAATAAGAAAACATTAATGCATTTTTATTTTTCAATATTTTCACACCAAATAAAGTATACAAAATTAAACAAGCATATATATAATATTGGAAATGAAAATGTTTACAATATTTAAATTAATTTAAAAATTTGAATTACATAATATTACTTGTACCTTATTAGAATTACATTCTACAATTACATGATCAAATTATTTAACAAGTTCCTTAGCAAATAATAAATTATTCAAAAAAGTTGTAAGACAATTTGATATATCATGACAATATTCTATAAAAGATTAAAAATTTAATAATAATTACCAGGAAGTTTCTTCAGATACTGGAGGATCAAATTTATAGCATCAAGAAAAGCTTCCCTTTTTTTAAACTCAACTTAAAATGAGGAGGAACAAATGATCGATCTGCTTTACTCTATAATAAAATAAATAAAAAAAAATATTATGATATAAAACAAAAATAAGTTGCACTACATGGGTATATCAAAATCAATTTATTAGCTGGTTCTTTATATTATTAAAAAAATCAAAACATTGGATAACAATAAATTTTATTTTTATTAATTATTAGTCTTTGCATTTACAAAAATGTAAAATATATTTGACTTATTATTTCTATAATCAGTGATTTTATTATTTCTATTTTTGATTTTAAATATGATTCAAAAGATTACAATGTTCTTTTGTCCAAATTATATAATTTATTCATAATGTTTTTGAATATGATAAAATTTTATTTATCACGTTTTTCATTAACACCTACAGAAATGCATTATTTTGTTTATGTTATAAAATGATAATACCAAAGATTTTTTAAAAATTCTAAACATAGAAAAGAAAGATAAAAAAAAAAAAAAAAAGGAAAGAAGCCTTGAAGTTGCAAATACCATTTTCCTTTGAATGATTTTAAAAAAATGCAATTTATGGCTGTCTAAAGGGACAAGTTGGCTATAAACTGCATCTAGACCAATTAAAACTACCTACTAATCTAATGTAAATCTTTTGAAAACTGAAAAATTCTTGACACAGCGAGGCATGCTTTCAACTACTGTTGGTAAGTTGTTTGGGGTATTATAGCATCATGATTACAATCAAGCATCATTGGGCGCGGTCAGTACTTGGGTGGGTGACCACATGGGAACACCGCGTGCCATTGGCATTCACAAATTAGGGGCCTGAATGGCCGAATGTCTGGCGCTCGGTGCCACAGGTTTCGGATTCGAATCCCGGCGGTGCCATGGATGTTTGTAGTGGTTCGGAATCCACTTTAAGTCGTAGGTCCTGGTCTCCTATGACTGTAAGAGCGTCACGGAGCCAAAGTCAGACTTCTACCTAAGGGTGCTCTATCACAACAGAAGCTGCTTCCTTCCCCTTCAATCATGAGTATGTATGGGCTCGTGGGCTTGGCCAGCCAAGTGGGATAAGAAACAACAACAAACATGATTACAATAGAAGTTAATCTAATTGCTAGGATCAGCCATTTTTGGCAGATCATAATGGATTTCGAGTTTTATACTAATTCGATTATAAATATTAAATTTTCACAATTTTTCAATTTTTTGTCTTTTATATTATACAACATTTGGTTAAATTGAGATAAAGCAACATCAAAAATCTCAAATTTACAAGTCAAATCAAATCAAATCTAGTTGCAAATTCTAGGGTTATGAAGTTGATGCTTAAATTCATTATATTAAATAAAATTAGAGGTGCTCAGTGAAATTTATGTCAAGACCCCTGACAACAACAGAAAAATCCTTATCATTTTGTTTGTACCATTATAGTAAGGAGAGATAATTATTCTGTTTTATGATAATATAGTCACAAAGACATAAATAAAATGTCTTTGATTTTTTGAAAATGTTCAGGCAAGTGCAACTAGTGATATTTTTTATGCTAAGAAACCAATGTGTGCTAAGAAAAATGAAAACCCTTCACCATAATAATTTTACATCAAACTACATTCCTATATTATTGTGGCCAGAAAGAATATTTACAACAAAAAAGCACTGCACAGACTTGATATCCACATGATTAAAGATAAATTTACTCTAAGCCACACTCTTCCACTCTTCAATAAGCATCATCATTGTGAAAACACAACATGCATTTCCATCAAACACAATGAACTACATTAAACATGCATGCCCAAGTGGGATGATTACTTCACAACACAATAAAGAATTAGTTTTAATAAATTGTGGGTTGTGAGACACTAATAAAATCAAGCAACACTAGAAAATATATCAATATGAACAAGCTGGCAAAACTTCTGCCATTGAACAGCTTTTGGCATTCAATATTTCATCATTGCCTAAATGAGTGTTTTATTTCTAAGCAACTACATTTGTTACGTGCTAACTATCACATATAATGACAGCTCAAAGGACTTACAATTTTTAAATACTTTTTAAATAATTGAATTTTGCAGATATAACTGTGTAATTAAATTAATTAACTAAGGATATGAAGTGATCCATATCTCAGTGATTGCATAATATAATGAACACATTTTTTTCTCATATTTTCTATGTTCTTAAATCTACAATCTTCATTTTGAATATTTTTTTAAAAACAAAGCTAAACAAAGAAAAAATATTTATTCAAGCTGGACTGGTATCTGCTAGTATGTAATACATTTCAAATATTGAATAAAATATTTTTCTCAGTAAATATGTGTTTACTTTTCTTAATGAGTAAGGACCAGAACACGTTGCATGTTCTACACTTTCACAAAAATCTTGAAGGATTTTTAAGAAACAGGTACATAACTACTCATTGAACGAATTCATTGAATAATAAGTTAACCCAAATTATTTACCTCAATATGAATTATTTCAACTCAGTCATTAAACTCTTGGGTTGAAAGCTCTTTGGGTCTTTCTGACGAAAATTAACTCCTAGAGTATCTTTAGACTTCAAGAACTAACTGTGGCAGTTGTTTTTCCAAACTTCATTAAATTTGTCAGTCAAATCATTCAGTTCTTTTTCACTAGTATTTAAGCTAAGTAAGAAAATTGTATTTTCAGCAAAAATTAATATAAAAGATTTTAAATAATTAATTCTTCTTTTAATTAAAAATTAAAACATTCAAGTAAAATTTCTATGCACCCATCTTATTTTAAAATATGCCCTGTTTATCCCTAAGAAATCATATTTGTTTGTTTTTCATCAAGCATATATACAAGAACCAAACAATTTATAGATAGATAATGATAATGTTAGTTTTGAAAACAATTAACAAAAAAATTTCAAATTAAACATCTTGCATTCAAAACAAAGGCATTATTCTTAACACATCAAATTCTTAAGTTACATATTTTTGGCAAATAATAATTATATATATATAATAGTATATATAAAATCAAAAATTTTGAGAAAATTAAAATTTTTGAAAGAAATATAAAAAGGACATAATCATTTCAATACATTAAATATTTTCATTTAAGAAATTGACATAAATTTAAGAAAAATGCAATTGTACCCAATAAAAATCTAATTTGATCTAATTATTTAATTCCCAAATAGTTATCTAATAATTATTTATCTATCTAAATAATTATCTTAAAACTAATATTCAAGTATATCTGCATTAAATTCTTATAAATATGCTATTTTATGTCTACATATTTATGTATAATTTAAAATTACTAAAACTTCAAAATCTTTTTACCCTTTCAAAAATAATTGGTACTCCTTTGGCAGGATTTTTGTATTAAGCTATTAATAAGGCATTTTGTACATAATGTTCCAAATTTCCTTGTAAGCTAAAAATTAAGGAAATAACACAATAATTAATATATTCACATTTATAATAAGTCATAATAGTTAATAAAGTCATACACATACATATAGAGAGAGACAGACAAACAGAAAGAGATAGACATATCTTCAAACCTAAAAATAGATTACTCACTATATATAACAAAAAAAAAACTTTAAATTTAAGAGGTACATTATAATCAAAATTTTAGAAAATGTGCCTGTTTTCCTTTTGAAAACCATATTTGCAATGATAAGAATAAGGATTTAGCTAAAATAAAAAAAATAAGCTTTAGGCTGAAAATCCTTTTATAGTACATGATATGTGTGTATGTGATATTAAGCTTATACAGTGTCTCTTCCCAATTCAAAAACAACGCTTGTAATAAGTATAGAAGTCCGTACATGCCTTCTGAAATGCCTCCAAACTATTTGGTAAAATGCCACAGCTCCTTTGTCTCCTTTATAGATGAAATCGCTGACCCCAAGAAAAAAGGATTTATTCTCATGGTCAGTAAAATCTATTTTTGCAAAGTATTGTCACCGAGTTGAAGCTTGGCATCTCCAATTTAATCTGCAAATAAAACACGGTGCAGAATGGACCAAGTCCGCAAGGAGTCGGCTGGTAAGTTCGCTTCAAATAGCTAACGCTGGTCATCTTTTGATGGAAGTAACATCATTAATTTCTAAATTTCGACGTCAAAGTTTCCATGTGACTTTTCAAAAATGTTCTGGATCAGCTTTCAAGAAATAAAGATACGTCATCTGAGGCCGATTTGTTTGAACAGTGAAATTCGTGCCTCTTACAAGACAATGCATTGTCTCCACAAGACCATCACCCTTTTTGGGTGCTATTTTCATCACCAAACTGCCCCCCACACCCCCAAGTGT